>CP038134.1:1135941-1209300 GCA_004519485.1 Nannochloropsis oceanica | reverse complement strand
AACCCTAACCCTAACCCTAACCCTAACCCTAACCCTAACCCTAACCCTAACCTAAACCCTAACCCTAACCCTAACCCTACCCTAACCCTAACCCTAACCCTAACCCTAACCCTAACCCTAACCTAACCCTAACCTAACCCTAACGCCTAACCTAACCTAACCCTAACCCTAACCCTAACCCTAACCCTAACCCTAACCCTAACCCTAACCCTAACCCTAACCCTAACCCTAACCCTAACCCTAACCCTAACCCTAACCCTAACCCTAACCCTAACCCTAACCCTAACCCTAACCCTAACCCTAACCCTAACCCTGACCCTAACCCTAACCTCTAATTCAAGGGACCGTTTCGTTTCGTCTTCAAAGCAAGCAAGAGTGAGCGAAAGCGAGCAAAAAGCAAGGAGCAAGAACGTTTCTGTGACTGTGGAGGAGGAACGCGCTTAGCTCGCCAGTTCTCTACCTTATTAATGTGAGAAAGAGCACTGTTGAGGCTCTGGTCACTTGTGAGGAAGATCCTTGCACAGGATTGACGGTCGCAAAGCCTTACATCACCATGTCTTGTGGGCTCGCTGCGGTGCATCACCTTCAATCTGTAGTCTCATGGGCCACCCCATACCCCGTACACAGCCCTCGCCATCATGTGCTGTCTAGGCCTTCTTCCCACCGACGCCATGATTAGTGTGGTCTCTTTCCTCATCTTTGACGATGTGCTGCATCTGGCCGCCTGCTCGAGGCCCCTTCTCACGGTAAGAATTGTGCTCGCCTTTCGCATGTTTGCATATCCAATCATTGCTCCTCAATGTGTGAATGTGCATTTTTGCATCTCTCCAGGCTGTGCTGTCGATATCCATGTCAGAAGACGCTTTTGGGTTCCCTTGACTACTTTGGTCGCTTTAAATTCTCATGATTACCATTTTCATGCCCGTCACGATGTTGTCCCTTCTTCCCCTTCGCTCCGCTCCCACACCAAATAGGAACACCGTCTGGGCCGGAGGGTTTTGACAGTTACTTGGCGACACCCTTCTGAAAAAGAGAAGGAATTTCATGGCCATTTTGGCAACCTTGAGGCCTTCGCTTCGCTTCTTCGGCGTCAGCACCGCGTCGAATCTCTCACCCTCCGCGTACAGACGTCCGCTCCCACACAGCTTGCAGGGGCGGGTACGGCGACCCCCATGAGGATGGACGAGCTGCTTGCCGACCCTATGGAGGTGATACATGATACCAAGTCTGGAGGAAGCATGCGGGCTATCCTTCCCTCATCTATCCCTCCCGTCGTCCTTCCTGTCCTGCCCTCCCTTACCAGCCTCCACGTTAGACCTGCAGTCGTTCGCTCCCGTCCCGATGCCCCCCTTCCATCCCCAGCGCCCACATTCCTCCCTCTTTCTTCCTCCTCTTCATCCTCTACTTCCTCTTATTCCTCGTCCTCACTCGCCATGGCCGCCACAGCCCACCTATTGGGCAGCCTGCTGCACCCTTCCAAGGATGTGTGTGTGCCACGGCTCCACACCCTCTGCCTGCACACAAGGGACATCCTGGACGACCAGGGGATGCAATATTTGGCCCGAGGGTTTGATGAGCAGCAGCAGACAAGCGACGACTGCCCTCACATGCATGAGGATGACGTCAATTACTCCTGCTCCTCATCGTCCTCCCCTTTCTCCTCCCCGTCTTTCTCTTCCTCTTCTCCCCGCACCTCCTGTGCCTTATGCTTTCGTCGCCTCTCTCGCACTGCTCATGTTAACCTCTCCACTCTAGTACTAGAGCCTCCTCGCCTTTCCCAGGGTCGAGGCCTTTCCCGCTTCCTCCTCTCTGGCCCCTTCCACCTCGTGCGGCACCTGACCCTTCGCCACGTCAGCGGGCAGGGTACCACAGCCCTCCGGCGGTTCTTGACTCTGAGTCACGCCCCGCGCCTTGAGACGCTGCGCCTGCTTCGTTGCGATGGGCAACTGGCCTGGGGGGACCCAGTGGCTGAGGCCCTGGCCTTGCCCCACGTGGCGCCATGTCTGCGGGTGCTTGAGGCCGCATTTTTGCCCTTTGGGACTAAGGCCGCGCATGCTCTTATTGCTCGACGGTTCCACCACGGGCAACGGTTGGGCTGCTCCTCTTGCGCTCCCTCACCCTTTGTCTCCTCGTCGTCTGCCTCCCTGCCCTCTTCCTCTTCTTCCTCCCCTTCTTGCTCCTCCTCATCCTCCTCGTCCTCCTTGTTTTCTTCCTCCCCTCCCGCAATGACGGTGCTTCGCCTCTGGGCCGCCGGGCTAGGATATAGAGACATTAGCCTGCTCCTGGATATTCCCCCCTCGCTCTCGGTTCCACTTCCCTCCTTTCTCCTCCCCGCCGCCCTCCTTCGACAGCACCATCATCTCCAGGACCTACGTGTGCTCTGCATTAACTTCCACAGTAGCCACGGGGTGGCGGCGCTCCTCCCCGCCGCCCTCGCCAAGGGTGCCTGCCCGCGGTTGGAAGAGCTGAGTCTCGTCCAGTGTCGGCTTGATGATGCTTTTTCCGTTGCCTTAGCCGCGGTGCTGGTCTCGGGGGCAGGCCGGACGACGCATTCCGCTAGTGCGGCTACTGCTGCGGCTGTTTGTGCTGCTGCAGCTGGTTGTGGAAGGATGGGAAGCACCGGAAATATCCGGCTGGATCCCGCTGCTGTTGCTCCTGCTGAAAATGCGGCGGCGGAGTTGGCCACCGCGGCAGCAGAAGGAGGAGCAGCGTGTGCGACGACGTTACAGACACTGGACCTCGCCTTCAATGCAGTGGGCTCTGCGGGCCTGCAGGCGCTGCTGGAGTTCGTGATGTTCGCGCCGGGCTGCGGCTTGAGAAGGTTGCGGCTTGACGGAAACGCGCTTGGAGGGATGGAGGCGGTGTTGCTATTGGGTCGCACCCTGCTTGGGCAACAGCCGCCGCGAGTGCCGCAGCAGCAGCAACGCGTTCCTTGCTTGCGCCGTTTGGAAATGCTAGAGCTGCGAAGAGTCCGTGTATGGAAGGAGAAGGAGGATGCTCTACAGGCCCAAGAGGCTGTGATACTGCTTGTAAAAGCGCTGCTCAGGCCAGGTAGGGCGCCGGCATTGCGGCAGTTGGTGTTGGGGGTCGAGGCTATGCGAGGGATGAATGTGGAGGGGCAGGAGGGAAAAGGGAGAGGAGGTTACTTGCCTCCCGGCACGATGAATAAGATTCAGGCACTACTAGGCAGGCATCGGCAGGAGTATTGGCAGCACCACCCGCTGGGGGAGGAGGAAGGAAGGAGAGTGGAGGGGGAAAAGTGGGTGGGCGGAACAAGGTTAGAGGTGACTGCGGAGGGTGGGTCACCATTTATGGGGCTGGGATTTTAAAGTGGGAATAGTCTAGGACAAAAGACAGTATATTTCAGTTTATAAGACAGTCAAATATTGGCAAAGTAATTGAAAGGGAGAGCTACATAATGTGCGGAGGGCAGCTGAGGGTACCCTGTGTGTGATTGATAGGAATCAATTTAAGAAGCTTCAAACCACAAAGTATGGAAATACTTGAAGAAAGTGCATAAAACTGAAATCCAAATCATCAACTTTCATGCTGAGTTGAGTTACTTTTCGTGATATCGACAGAGTCTACAGTCAAGCCTCAAATGTGTCAAAAAAGTGTATTGATTTACCAGATGTTTGTGTGTATGCGTGTATTACCATAAAAATATTTTGTTAAAGCCCCGCTGACAGCCTCACAAACCTTCCAGGATTGACCCTTGCCAGCGGGAGGCTCGGTATGTGTTTACGGAGAGTGCCAGGCTGTATGCTAGATAAAACTAGACACTCACTCAATCAACCAATCAATTGATTAACTAATGAATCAATCAATAAATGAATGATTAAGTGAACGAATGAATAAATCAGCCAACCTCCTGTCCCCCCATTACAATGAACATTTCAGAATGCAAAAGCTAGGCGGGATAGGCACCCTACACATAGCTGTATCTGTAGCTGTACAGCACTCATTTTATTTCTCGTCAAACTGTTCTTCATGTGCGGTAATTTTTGTTTTGATTTTCCAGTGCCGTCGTTATCGCCCATTTTCCCGTTTCGGTTCTTCTTCACTCGCCGTCCAAAAAATCACACCCGGCTTAACCCACACCACCGATCGACATAGGCATGACAACACCACGACCTCCAGAGCCACCGCCTGTGTCTAAGCTTCCTTCGAGTTCTTCTCCTTCAGCATTGGAGGCTCTCCTTCCGCACCTCGAGACCGGCGACTTAGTGCTCTTTAATCGTCGATGCGGGGCCATGGGACCTGTGGGCGCCGTCGTCTGTCAGGCTGCCAAACTGTACGGACGGTACGATCATCTGGGGGTGGTGGTGAGGGAGGAAAAAGAGGGCGGACGGCTGATGCTCTTGGATGCCGGCTTCAATGGGGTTCAGTACGTGGATTTGAAGGAGCGTATGCGACGGAGCAAATCCTACGACATAGCCGTGCGGCGCCTTCATGGCGTGGTCCGCACACCGGCCTTACGCGCAGCCATGCAGGAGTATGTAGAAGAAGTGAGGGGTCACCAATATAAGCAATCTTTTTTTCAATTACTAGCTTCGGGCCTCGTCACACCGGCACAATGGCGGCGGGAGCATTTGTTTCTCGAGGTCCAGCGTCACGAGGAAAGGGTGCGCGGACTCAAGAGGGAGCTAGGAAGGAGCATGGCGCTCACGCCGCTCGAGCGAGCGGCCTTGGAAAAGGCTTTGGAAGAAGCGCGGGCAGAGCGATTGGCGGCAGTAGTGGCACTGGAAGGGAGCGAGGTGTCGATTTTTGAGAACAAGGAGGATTCGCGGAGCGGGCTGTTTTGTTCTGAGCTTGCTGCGGCGGCCTTTCAGCGGATTGGGCTCTTGCCGCATTACCCGGCCAGTAACACGTATATCCCCACGGATTTTGCCACGTCGAAGCCTCCTTGGGCTTTGGGCCGTGCGGTGGCGGCCCTGAGGAGAGAGGGGCTGAACCTTCTGCAGGGCGCGTATCTGGGGGAGGAGATCCCTGTTCGATGGGAGGGGAAGGAGGTGGGGATGGAGGAAGAGATCGGAGCGATGGGTATAAAGGAGGAAGGAGATGTAAAGAGAGGGAGGATAAGGAGGGAGGGCGAGGGCCAGGGACTCGAGCCGGTGGTTCTTGCGCGGGCTTTGAAACTGTTTGGGCCGACCAGCGGGTTGGTGGAGGAGGGCGAGGGGGAGGGAGGAGGTGCAGGGAGGCAAAGAGATAGCGTGCCAATGGAGGTGCAGGACTTGTTTCATACCGTAATGTACCGGGACGGGCAGCGCATTGAGGCGTTTGGGGAAGGAGGGAGATTGGGAGGGAGGGAGGGAAGGAGAGGGGGACGGAAGGAAGGGGCTGAGGGCAGCATGACGGCCTCCCTTTACGTGATTGCATCGGGCGAAGTAGACTTGTACAAGGAGTGGCAAGACGAAGCTGAGGAGGACAATGAGGAGGGAGGAAATGAGGGAGCGGTAACAGCCCGCACTCAATCCTCGCACTCCTCCCCCAGCGCACCCTGCCATCATCGTCACAGACAACTCCTTGCCACCTTTGGTCCCGGCACAGTCTTTGGCGGCCCCTCCTTCCTCCCTCCCTCTCTTTCTTCCTCCCCCCTCCCCTCAGGCTCCACCTCCCTACATGCCAAGGCCCGAGGCAAGACCGTCCGACTCTGGCGCGTGGCTGGGGAGGATCTTCCTCTGCTTTTGCAGGGGCGGGAGCCTCCCACCCACCCTCGCACTGCGGCAGAAAAGGCAAGGGTGCTGTCGGTGTTGCGGCACCATCCTTATTTTGTGGCGTCGAGGGAGGGAGGGGGGAGGGTGGGGAGGAGGAGAAAGAAGGAGGCGGAGGAGGAGGCGCTGCGGCGGTTCTTTCTGGTCCGTGTGAAGAAGGGGGAGGTGATCCTGGAGCAGGGTGAGAGAGGGAATTGCTTTTATATCTTGGACGAGGGACAGGCGCAGATCAATCGACGGAAGCCTGTCCTTTCTGCCTCCTCTCCTCTCCCTCCTTCGACTCGGGATGAGGGCATGGACAGGTGGAGGAAGAGGAGAAGAAGGCGCCTCACCAGTCATCACAACAGCACCGACAGCTCCCCAACTCCTCCCTTTCCCTCCTCGTCCTCCTCCTTCCTCGTCTCCACCGCTGTCGGTCCAGGGGCATTCTTCGGGGAGGCCGCCGCTTTGTTCAACAGCCGACGCGGCGCCTCCGTGGTGGCCACTGAAGATTGTCGTCTGTGGGCCGTGGGGAGGTTCGATTTCATGCACCTGACGGGCAGGGGGGGGTCGCCGTATTTGCTCGATTTCTTCAACCGGCGTGCCTCAATAAGGGTACCGCTCGAGGAAAGGGAGAAAGAGAGGGAGGACGGGGAGGAAGAGGAGAGGTATATGACGCATGCAGACTTCCTTTCGGCCTTCTTCCCACATTCCCCCTCCCACTCACCCGCCGCCCCTCGCCTCTTGCTCCAGGCCCTGGACCCGTCGCGGGCCGGCCTGATCTCCTTCTCCGAGCTAGTGCATTTGGACGTGTGGATGAACACGCCATCTCCTCATGTGCAGGTGGCCTTGAGGCTCTCACAGAGGGAGACGGGCTTCGAGCGAGTGACTTTAGGCGACTGGGCAGAACTCAGGAGGGAGGCGGCGCGGAGAGAGGAGGAGGAGGAGGAGGATGGGGAAGGGGGAAAGGGAGGGAAGAAGGGCGAGCAGGAGGAGGAGGATGCCAAATTTGTGGCGAGGGTGTTTGGGAGTGGGAGCAACGAGAAGATACGGTGGTGGAGGAAGACCGGCGCAATCAGCCGCAGTAGTAGCAACAGCAACACGGATGATGATGAGGCGGCTACTGCTGCTGGAACAATGTCCTCCTCCCTCCACTCAATCCCTTACGATACTTTCCTGGAAGCTTTGGCCTCGCCGGACTGCCCCCGGTCCGTACGTCGGTACCTGAGGGCCATCGAGGAAGAGATATCGCTGCTGAGGAAGGGTTGGGAGGAGGCCATGATGCCGGGCATAGGTGATAGGGCAGCCCTGCGGAGGGCCAGGACCATGCTGACCTCACAGCAACCAGAGCAGCGGCTGCAGAGTGAAAGGAGAGCAGTCATAGCAGAATCCACCTCCCCACACACCCAAAAGCAGCTGAGGAACAACGACGGCACGCTCTCCCCCTCCTTCTCTTCCTCTTCGCCTTCCTCTTCTTCCTCTTCCTTATCCCCCTCCTCCCCTTCCTCCTCCCTCCCCAACGTCTGGCCCATGGTCCTTTCCGCCAGCGTCGGTGGCGCTCTGGCCCGCCTCGTCGTCGCTCCCCTTGAGCGTGCCAAGATCCTGATCCAGACCACTCCCGTCCCTCCCCTCCGCCCTCCCCTCACCCTTCGCGAGGCCCTTCGCCTCATGCTCGACCCGCGGTACGCCTACTCCCCCTGGGGCGGCTTCCTGTATCGCCACACCCGCGGCCTCTTTGTCGGGAACGGTCTCAATATGCTGCGGATATCCTCCGTGCTCGCCACTCAGGTCATCCTCTATCAGTACCTACGCGATCATGCCCTCCGGCCAGCGGCGCCTGCGTTCCCGTTCACCCCTTCCTCCCCCAAGGCCTCCTCCTCCTCGTCCTCCTCCTCGTCCTCGGACCCGACCGCGACTACCTGGGCCTTGACGCTGGGCGGAAGCATGGCCCCTCCCTCCCTCCCTCCCTCCTCTCCTCCCTCGCCCCTCCCCCTGGAGGCGAAGCACATGCTGGCGGGCGGAATGGCTGGAGTGGTCGCCAACCTCCTCCTCCACCCGCTTGACACCCTCCGAGCCCGCATTACCGTCCAGAAGCCCTCTCTCCGCCCCTACAACCAAGGAGCCTTGCCTGCCCTGGCACGGATCTGGCGGGAGGAAGGGCCCCGCGCGCTGGTGAGGGGAGCCACGCCCTGTGCGATTTGGGCTTTCCTGTACATCGGAATCAATTACACGTGCCTCGCCTTTCTGGCGCCACTCACGGCGCATCATCATCAGCAGCGGAAGCAGCAGCAGCAGCAGCAACAGCATCCACCAAGATTCTTGAACCTTGCTTCCTTGTCTTCGTCTACCCACCCTTCCTCCTCCTCTACCTCGTCGGCAGCACTTGCAAGCGTGCTGGTGGCGGGCACTGTGGCCCAGGCCGTTGCTTACCCTTTCGACCTCTTGCGGCGGCGGATGCAGCTAGGAGGAGAGGGAAAGGGGGTTGGAGGTAGTATTGGCAATGGTAGTAGTAGTGGCAGTAGTGGCACTATGTGGAGCCAAGCGAAGGTGGTAGTAAGGGAGGGAGGAGGGGTGAGGGGACTGTACAGGGGCTTTCCCGTGCTGCTGCTGAAGCTGCTGCCGACGACGGTGGTGTCGTATCGGGTGAGTGCTCGGGTGGCGGAGTGGTTGGAAGCGAACGGGTAGGGCCAAGAGGAGGGAGAGGAGGTGAGCTTCAAGAGAGTAGATGAGGAAGAGCGGAGAAAGAAGGAGAGGGCTGTATTATATGATAGAGGAGAGGGAGGCAGGGGTTGGTGGTGAGGGTCGGAGAGGAACAGGGGAGGTTTTTAAAGTGGCCGATGGGTTGCCAGGGTGCCGTGAAGGTGGGTTACAGGGAGGGAGGGAGAGAGGTGGGGTGGAAGAGGAGGGGTGCAAGGAGTGGGGAGGACATTGCACTTTCGGAGGGATAGTGTCACCCTGCGACATTCGGAGAAGGGCAACTTTGCAGGGGACTTGTAAGGCGTTTGTACACAGGAAGTTGTCGCAAGTAACTAAACAGATATTATATTTAATTGGTTATCTAATTTCTTTTAGTATTATTTCGATTTTAAATCATTCTATCCACACTCTCTCTTCCTCTTCTACCTTTTGCCCATCTTCATGACACAACAACCCAAATCCTACTCAATCTACTACCGTCGCTGTTGCTGCCTTTGCCCCGGTTGTCCCACATTTGGATCCCTTCCTTGCCCGACCGCAGCTGTCTGAGGTGGACGGTCCTGACTCTTCTTGATGAAAACGTACATGACTACCAGAACGCCAATTCCCCGCAACCCAAAGAACAGCAGGCCCAACGCGACCATCAAACAAGGGAGTAGATCAAATGTGCTGGCCGAAAGCCCAAGAAAAGGCACAGCAGGAATGGTTACCATGCGTCCCTGTGTGCCCAGCGCTTCTGCTGCTTGCTGCAAGAGGGGAGGAGAGGGGTAGTACGTGCCTTCTCCGGGGGACGGGACGGCCACGGAAGAGGAAGGAGAAAGTTGGGTAAGAGGCGTTTTCACGATTCCGCCGCCCATGGTGTAGGCCTTTCCTTGGAAGACGCTGGCACTGCCACTGTCGCTGCTGGCGTCGTCGTCCTCCCCTCCGCTATTGTGGATAGTGGCAGGTGGCCGCCGCTGGTTCAGGCCGGCGGTGGACGAGGGAAAGGAGGATGAGGACAGTGTGCCACCACGGGCCTTGATCGCACGCGGATCAGAGTCGGGTACCACCTCGCCATTGATGATAAGGACTGAGGGTGGGTGGGAAGGGAAGAGCGATGAGGGGAAGAAGGGGGAAGAGAGGAAGTTGTCGGAGTATAGCGCGTTACGGACTCAAGAGAGGGGCAATCGAGAACTTGCTTACCCATTATTGGTTGCCGGGAAAAGACGGCGAAAATAGCGAAATAGAGGCGGAATTCGGAGGGAGAGCGTTTCTTTGAGAGGTGTGTGGGGGACAGGAAGGGCGGTGGCATAAGCATGTTGCATAAATGTGGTGCTTGATGCTGTGGCGGAAGTTTGGGCGAGCGGAATGAGGGGATGAGGCGCGAGAGCTTCCTAAAATGCCTCGCACCATCCACACACTCACAAAACAGCATGGATAATATCTCCACTTACACCCCATTATTATGGCAGAAACTTATGTGGGATAAATGCCTCCACCAGACCCCTCAGACCACGATACCGCCAACACAAGCATAAGCAGCAGCATTGCTCGCATCGACTTTGCGGCCGCCAGCGTGACGCTTCTGCGTGCCTACCTTGACGCCAACGTCCCCTTTATTCTCGTGAATGTGGCCAGCAACTGGAGAGCCATGCGCGAATGGGTTGCTCCAGGAGAAGAGGAGGACTTTGTCACCATTGATTTGCTCCAAGCCACATTTCGCGGGCGCGATGTGCTGGTGCCTGTGGTGGAGTGCCACAGCGGGAATGGAGACGAAAACGACGACGCCGTAAGGCAGCAATCGGAAGTTGGGAGGGGTAATAGCAAAAGCGGCACCAATAGCATGCAGCATGCATACGGAGAGGAGCCGCGAAGGGAGCGGACGTTGACCGAGTATGCAGCGCTGTGGCGGAGTGGGGAGGCGGAAGCTCGGAGATTGTATATGAAAGACTGGCATATTGTCAAGGCGTTGCGGGCTATATGCAAAGATGACCACATTAGTGGCGTTGAAGGGACCACGGAGCAACATGTTCACATTTTGTCATCTACCACCACGGCCACTGTCAAGGAATCGAATAACGAGGACAATGGAAAAGGTGTACGGCCTGATACCGCAGCCAACAGAAACGGCAGCACTAGCAGCAGCAGCATGACCCCCTCGAACGTGACCGAGGTCCTAGCGTCGTTTCCATACTATATTGTACCCTCACCCTTAGACGATGATTGGTTGAATGACTGGTGGGATGCCCCAGCCATGGATGCCGGCCACGCTGCCCGAGAGGACGACTTCCGGTTCCTGTATCTGGGACCTGCGGGTTCGACCACGGGCGTGCATCACGACGTGCTCTGCTCATACTCTTGGTCGGTCAACCTGGCTGGTAGCAAGGAATGGACTCTCTACCCCCCTGCTTCCTCACCACCTGCACCCTTCACGACTTCTAGCACCGACTTGCCGACGGCAGAACCAGCATCCATGCACGAGGGAACTGTGCCAGCAAATCAGAGGCAGACGCAGTCGCTCGGTTTCCGACCTACAAGCACGGCAAGCGCACCTGACGCGGTGAGCATTGCCTCTCCTCTTTTTCACCCGGGCACTGTCCCCACCCTCGTAGTACGACAAGGACCCGGGGAACTGATGTTCGTTCCTTCCGGATGGCATCACAAGGTGCGGAACCTTACGAGCTGCCTATCCATCAATCACAACTGGTTCAATCGCAGCAGTCTGGCGCGGGTGTGGGCCTTCCTGAAAGAAGAGGCCTCGGCGGTGCAGGAAAAGCTGGGACACCTGCGAGAGACGTTCGACGAAGACGTCGGTGGCTGGGAGCGGCAATGCGAAGTGGTTCTACGAGCCAATAGTGCCATGAACCTGACAGAATGGGTAGGGATGCTCATGTGGAAAGCTCGAGAGTTTAGGCGAGTGGGAAAGATCGTAGACAGGGATGAAGCCCGTCAAGACCTGGAGGCCATCCTCGGCGTGCTGAGGGAGGTGGCATCGGCACCAAAATTGGTCGACTTTTTGTTCCCGCCGCATTTGGAGAGGGGAAATGAACAGGCAGAGGAAGGGGTGCCAGCGCCGCGTTTGCCCTTGCGAATAGACTTGCTGCCCAGTGTGGAGGCCTGGCTTGCGGCGGAGATACGGCAGATAGAGGCGAGTTTGGAGCTGATAGGGATGTAGATAGGAAGGATTGGAAAGCTTTGTAAACAAGTGAACATACCTACGAATGAATACAGTGAGACCTGGAAAAAGAGGAGGAATCCAAACAGCATGTGCGTGTGAGATGCAAATATTTTAAGTGACTGTTCTTGGACGACCGACGTGTCAACACTCAATCTTTCTGCAACGGTTGTCTCGCAGCTCCACTTGGACGCAAGTGCAGCAATAAAGAGAGCGATGTAAAGGGAGGGAATGTATCAATATATGTGTGGTACCCACATTTTGATCTTCGTTCATGCCTTTATAAAACTAAAGAAGACAACTTAACAAAGTAGTAAAGTAGGCTATACTGCAAAGCGGAAGAGACGAAGGAGGTGCTGTGAAGGAGCTTTTTGGAGAATTTTTAGGCCCGCGTGGCCATAACAGCCGCTACTTGAGCTAAGGGTAGCGCCTGGATCCTACGGCCAAGCCTGTCAGCTCTTAAATTTTTTTCCTTAGCTCTTTTGTTCTTCTTTTGCACATTACCATGCTGCAGCATTCCTCATACATGCAATCATACACTAAACCCACCGCCGATCCGCTGCCATCGCACTATTCATACTCATGCACTGCCCCCACTACTTGCCCCTCCACCTCCACCGCCGCTCCCACCCCCTCCTTCTCCTCCGCCCTCTCTTCTCTTGGCCTCGTCCCGCCAATATCTGTGGTCTTTCCCTCCATTCTCTCCTCCTCCCCCCCCTTCCCCCCCTGCATCCCCTACTCCCACGACAGTTGTTCCTGCGCCTGCCGCTGCTGGACCGCACGTGGCGAGTCGGACCAGATACCGCCCGAGGTAGACGAGCTCCTTGTCTTCGCTCGCCCCTTCGGCGTTCCGGTAGTAGGCCTTGATCTTTACGCCATTGCCTGGGGCGGGAGGGAGGGAGGGAGCCTGGAATGAGTACCGATATGCGCAGGGCTGAGATTCAAGCTACACCCACAATTGATGGCGCGCATGTGGATGTCTCTGTCTTCTTTCTGCCCCCCCATTTTCTTTCCTTCCTTTCCTCCCTCCTTCCCTCCTTTCCCCCCTTCCCTCCTTCCTCCCCTACCCGTGTTCAAGGCAAAGTTGCGGGAGAGGTCGTCGACGTGGACGGAGTTGGTTTCGTTCCAGTGGGGGAATTTGGTCCAAATCAGCTGCAACGGCTTCACCTGCAAGGACGGGGGGGGGGAAGGTAAGGAAGGGGCTCCCGAAAACGTTGTCTTGACGGGGCAAGCACAAGTAAGGCGAGGACATGAAGGGTCAGGTGGATCGGATCGAGGTAGTGAGCCATCCAGGAAGCTCGGAACAAATCCAAAGGATTCCTTCGTCCCTCCCTCCCTCCCTGCCTGCCTTCCTGCTGTCTTTCCTCCTTCCCCCCCGACCTGGTGTTTGAAGAGACTTCCGTTGCCCTTGGTGGACTCGACGTGGAACATGCTCGTCTTATCCAGGACGAAGCAGAACCTGTACGCGGGGTGGGTCAGGAGGCCGAGCTCCACCTAGAGGACGGAGAAAGGGAGGGAGGGAGGGAGGGAGAGAGGGGGGGATAATGGTGAATACATGTCCACCTGCTGTAGCCTCCCTCTCTCCAGCACAACCACTCCCTGTCCTCCCTTCCCTCCTCACTTCCTTACCATCTTGATTTCCAGCCACCGCCATGACGTCTGGCTCCAGGCCTAGCAGCAGCCCGAGTGGGAGTGAGAGGGAGGGAAAAGGGGTGTGAATGGGTGAGTGTTGGAATTAATGCATATTTTTAGGGCTCTTGTGAAATATGTAGGGGTCAAACAAGTAGAGGGGTGGAGGTCGGCGGACAAATATCTCCCTCGTTCCCTCCCTCGTTTACCTCCTCCCATCCTGTTCCATCCCTGCTTTTTTCTTTCCCTCCCCCCCTCCCTCCCTCCCTCCCTCACCACCAGGTCGTAGAAGGGGTAGACGGCGGCCAGAAAGGCGTCCAGGTGAGGCCGCTTCATGATGCTGGCAGCCTCGGCCATAGACAGGCTGGAGGGCGAGGAAGGGAGGGAGGAGGGAGGGAGGGTGTGAAGAAGGGAGGGAGGGAGGGAGGGAGGGAGGGAGGGAGGAGTCCGTCTATATGGGAAGCAGCTGGTCCGAGGAGCTGACAAGGGAGATGGAGAGGAAGGAGCGCGGTGGGAGGAACCAGAGTAACGGGGAAAACAGTATGCATGTACGATGAGAGGAAAGGCAAGTCTGTTCAAGTCTGTGGCCCTTCACCTCTCCTGCTCTCCTTCCCTTCCTCCCTTCCTCACCGATCGATGACCTCCTCCCGAGAGCTAAAGTCGAGGAGGGTGTGGTCAAGGTCCAGCACCTGCGCGAGACACAAGAGGGAGGGAGAGAGGGAGGGATGGAGGGAGAGGGGACGGGGATGAAGAAGATACGAGATCGTCCAATCGCACCTCAGTGCTTTTATTTCTTCTCCCATCGCTTCCTTCCTCTCTCATTCCCTCCCTCCCTCCCTCCCTCCCTCCCTCCCTCCCTCACCAGCAGCCGCTTCCCTTGGCGTGGGGGGTTGATGAGGTGCACCTGCGTCTTGGCCGTGAATCTTGAGAGGGAGGAAGGGGAGGAGGAAAGAAGCGATGAGAAGTGAAAATATTTTATCAAGGAAAGAATAGAAAGGGGATGGAGGGGGGGAGGGAGGGAGGGAGGAGGGGAGGAAATCAACGCACTTGCGTAGGTTCTCGCTGTTCTGTACCGAGCGCCGCCACTCCTCTGATATGGCTGTGACGTCCAGCTCGAAGTCGTCGAAAACCTCCGGCAAGCCTGTCTTCTCGCTCGGATCCACGAAGGACTCCGCCTACTCAAGGGGGAGGGAGCGAGGGAGCGAGGGAGGGAAGAGACAAAGATGGTGTTGAGAGGGCAGCACGCACAAAATGTAAGCATCACCGAGAGATCCCAAGAACGAAGGAAAAGACTCATCGTTTGCTAGTCCCGTCCTCAACTATTCCTCCCTCCCTACCTCCCTCCCTACCTCCGGCGTGCCCATGAGCATAAACTTAACAGGCCCCCTCTTGCCCTTCAACACCAGCTGCTCCAACGTGTTCTCGTCCTTGGCAGCCTTTCCCCCTTGCACAGACAAGCCGATAAGCTTCTGTCTTTCGGGGAGAACGCGAGTTTTTGCTTCTAGAAGGATTTTGACGTTGGCAATGGTGCAGCTGGAGGGGAAGGAGGGAGGGTGGGGGCGTGTGAGAGGGTGACAGCACAGGGAGGCAAGGATAGACGCATGTACGCATTCCGAAACGTCCTTAACTTAAATAAATCAACACTTGCTTATGGTCTCCCTTTCGTCATGAAAGATGGCAGCATTCCCTTCCTCCCTTTCTCCCTCCCCTCCCTCTCCTCTCCCTCCTACACACCCTCCCGGCAAGGTCCCCAGATCGATCTCCTTGCCCCGCCATTTAGCCACCAATTCATACAGCTCTTGAGACTGTACGTCAGCCTCTCTAACGTGAGCCTCATTTAGGAGGGTGTTGTCGTCAATGCCTGTGAGAGAAGAGGAAGGTTAGGAGGGAGGGAGGGAGGGAGGGAGGGGAGAGGGAGGGGATGAATAGCGCGGAAAAGAAGGAAACGAAAGTCCGCTTGCAGCCTGCGAGCCTGCAGCGTCAGACAACTCGACTCATGGTTTATGGAAAATGTCGTGTCATGCCCTTCATTCACGTACCTACCCATCGATAAGGCAGCAGAACTATCAGGGGCAGAAGCAGAAGCTGAGGCTGAAGCGGAAGAGGTATGAAAAGGAGGGAAACCACTGGTGCGGCTCACATAGCCGCAGCTGTCTGACGCTGTAGGATTTTGGTCCTCCTCCATCTCCACGTAGCGTCTTTGGGTTTGAGTGGAGGTAAGGTGAGGGCAGTGGACCATGAAAATGTGTGTTTTCGAGCCCGTGAGAGATCAAATCGAGCGATGAGCGACGATTTCTGATTGCCCTCGCTCCGGACAATGTTCCTTCCATGCGTAGGCAGCCTTTCAATTTGTGAGTGGAAAATACAATAAGGCGCTTATAAGTCACGCAACATCTCGACATAGATATTTTTTATGTCTTCGGTAACGACGTGCAGTGATTCAATGCCTCGGGTGCGTGTTGTCAAGACTGATTAGAAAATGACTGCTGCTGTTGATGATTCCTTTCTCCTGCCGCTTTCCGCCGCCTTCCTGACGCTGTCACTCGATATTACGGACCAAAGCACTTATTAATCTACCTCATTATATCTTCCGTGCAAAAATAAAGACAGGTTGGAGTCTCGCATTTCTAAGTCATGCTTTCCACTGGCCTGCCCCCGGACCAAGACGTCAAGGAAGATCTGCCCCCGCCATCCAGCCAACATGCCTACATCACTTTGTCAGACGGGAAAGAGGTCACAGAAGGCATTGAAAATGATTTCAAAGATGGGAGCCGTGATGGGAGGACCGACAGTATCAATACAAGCGCCACAACCAGCAGCCTGCCGTCGAAAAGAGAAGCGAGCACGGACGAGGGTAGTTGCCCTTCACCCCCGCAATTATCCCTTATAAGCTCTGTGCAAAGCGTGGTCTCGCAAGTCCAAGACTATATTCACCACATGTAGGTTTTGCTAGGGTTTGTAATGATTTATTACCCGGGTACGAATATCTGAGGTCGACGTGCATGTGCCCACCCTGCCTCCCTCCTTCCCCCCATCTCTGCCTCCCTGTCTTCCTCCCTTTACATCCTGCCCCAGGCCAAGGTGGCAGTACCGCTGCATGTTGACGTCCATCTTCCTTCTTGCACTCGCCCTGATCATGGTCCTGCTCTCCTCTGTGCTTTATGGCTTCAACATGCACCATCCCCACGTCCAAGTGGTGAGGGAGAGGGGAAGGGGGGAACGGAGGAAGGAAGAGACTGGAATGACGATAGCGTGGTTGGTTTTAGCGCTGCTTAATTAATTTCCCTACCTTCTCCGACTGCCTGGCTAGTCATTGTCCTTACCTCTATCTCCTCCCCTTTTCACTCAACAATCCCTTCCTACCACCTTAAAATAGGTCGACGTCCAACTCCTCTACCCCTTTCCTTTCGCCGATGCAAGTGGCAACATCCCCGTGGCCTCGACCATGCTATTCTCAAATCGCAACCCCTTTCCCGCCGTCACCAAGCCCACCGACATCCACATCTATGCCTTGCCCTCACGCTCCCCCGCCTCCCTCCTCGGCACCACATCCATGCCCGGCTTCGAGCTGGCAGCGCACGAGCAACGGCGCGCCTTGAACAGCACGCTGAGTATTCGTGACATCGGGAGTGTGGATGGAGGACAAGCCTTAGTCAAGGCTGTTTTGGAGGTGAGTTGTGGAACTACCTCCTGTTTCCAGGTTCCTTTCCTCTCCGCCTTCCATTCCGACATCCTGTCTTTGTAGCACACCATTTTCAGATGCTATGCCTTAATGTCATCAACCGCTCTTGAGAATAGAAATAACACCTCCCTCCCTCTCTTCCTTGTTACCTTCCGCTCCTCCCAGGGCGAGAACAACTTCATGTATGCCACCAGCGTTGGTGACATTACCGTCAAGGTGCTGGGCCTGATTCCCATAAGTCGATCTTATAAAAATGAATGCACCGTGCTCAAGAAGTGGGGTGCTGACTCATTCACCATGAGTGACTGCTACGGCCACTTTGCATAAGGGAGGGAAGAGAGGGAGGGCGAGGGAGTGTGTCCTTATGCTCGTGTGAGCCAACGCTTCTAAAATAAAATTGGTGCGTGGCACGGGGAGAAACCTCTCCAAATGCTAAGCAAGATAAATTGAGGAAATAACCAAATATAGGTTGATGCCAGGGCGCTTTGTTCTTTTTTTGGTTTTGGTTTAGGTGAGAGGTAGTTTGACAGGTGCAATACGTAACTTCTCATCACCCTCCCCATCTTTTTTCTAATTTCTATGGGCAGTGCATCCCTCGTCTGCGTTTCTGCCTCACACCTGTATACGTACATATGCAGCAAAGTGGAGAACTGAGCAAAGAAGTCTGCATTTCCTCGCTTGCAACAACCAAAAATGTGTCGAAAAATGCCAAGAAATAAAACTAGAACAGTGCAATTGAAGTCACCACCTGCTCGTTCCTTGCCAGTGCACGTCGCTCTCTTGCCAGGACGCAGATCATGAATCTCAAACAAGGGACATAGGGACCAGAAACAAATACCACACCACCACGTCCGATTGGTTATTGTGCTCTGCCACCTCGTGCTCGACGGATGGCACTACCAACAGCGTCTAGCCTGATACATTTGGATTTTCCAATCGGGGTAGTGGTTGGCGCGAGGCCATGGTCGCGCGTCCGAGCCCGAGCCTTGCCCCCCCGACCCCTCGTGCCAGGCGCATTTTTAGCATCTCGACACGGCATCACTGTGCTTTATGCGCATTAAATGAGCCACCACGCTAAATTGGTGGACACACAGTCTGTGTCCTTGGGTGCCATGCCTTCAATCTTGATGCACGTCACACTGAACATCATGTGTCAGTGCCACGAAGGATATTTTCGCTTTTCCCTCACATGTATTTACACGTCGATGCATGCACTTATTTCCGCCTCGCGTTCTACCCTACCACACAGCCACAAGCAACAGGTCGGAACAAACCTTGTCCGTCTTCAGACAACAATGTCCTCGCGAAGGCACTATTCAGATGAGTTGCCCTCCTCTATGCACGCCCACACCGCTGTCTTCACGGATGAGGAGATGGGCGGCGAGAGTAGCAACACCGCCAACACAAAGGTGAATCCTAACAGCCTTGGCAGCCCTCGGAGCCATCAAAATTATGACGGCAACGCCGGCAAGTGGGTGGATGGGCGTTCCTCCCGCCTGCCATGGGACGACGCCGACAGGGAGTATTATCGACCCAGTCCAACCCCACGCCATGTGCCATCAACTACCAACAACTTCGAGATACGGGCCCTTCCGGAGAGAGAACGACGCTCGGACACAATCTGCGGCATGTACGTACTGTATAATGGGAATCGGTGGACTTCTTGCTGTGATGATCGCTAGTGTGACCATGCCAATGAGACCTACCCTCCTCAACTTTCTCCCTCCTTTCCTTCCTGCCTTCCTCTCACCTCTCTTCAGGCCTAAATGGGTGGCTTCCATTGTCTTTCTCGGTTTTCTTGCTCTAGCCATTACAATTGCGGTATCGGTTATCATGGGTTGGAACATGGTCGCGCCACGCGTGCAAATGGTAAGGAGGGAGGAAGAAGCGAGAGCGTGAGGGAGGGATGGAGGGTGGGGACGAAATGGATTATAACTTCTGAAGATGGGACAGTTAAATTCCCTTTTTCTTTCTCTCTGTTCGTCTTGAAGGTATCCCTCATCCACTTACACCCTCTTTCCCTCCCTCCAAGGTGAACTTCCAATTTCCCCTTCCCTATCCGTATTCGGACGCCACAGGCAGGATCCCCGTCATCTCCACGCTGCTCCTCTCGAATTTTAACAGGTTTAGAATTACCACCTGGCCCACCACAATGCAAATCTTCGCCCTCCCTAGCCGCTCCCCCGCCTCCCTCCTGGCCACTGCCCCTGTACAGTTTATGCAGCTGGCGCCCCATCAGAAGAGTCAGCCGATGCAGAGCTTTTTCGATATTTCCAATATCAATGGCGTGGAAGGAGGCGTGTTTATCTCCAACGCTATCATATCGGTACGCTAGCTTCATGTCCATGCGCCCTCCCTCCCTCCCTCCTCCCCTCCCTTCCTCCCTCCCGTTCCCCAGGCCCCGACGATTCTATGCCCTCGCAATTTTATTTACAAGCGCACTACTTGACAACTCATGCATTATTTCCCTTTCAACCCCTCTCTCTTCTCTCTCCCCCCTCAGGGCGATGTGAACTACATGTACACAACCAGCATCATCCGCGTCCGTGCCTGGGCCCTGAACTTCATCCCCGTGACGCGCTCCTACAAGAGCGACTGCACCATCATGAGGAGGTGGGGCGTCAATCCCGTCACCACCAGCGACTGCTTTGGACACTTCATACGGTAGTCGCGTCACGGACAGTGAATGCCACGGACTTGTTGTTGGTCAAGGGGCGAAGGAGGGAGAGATGAAGGGAGGGAGGAAACTTCTGGAGTATTTGACTGGGAAAAGAGACAGAAAAGAGGATCCAGTGACATGACGGAGAGAAGGAGAAAGGAAAAAGAAAAAAGACAGATGAATATGAACGAGAAGAAATGAGAAGAAAAAGAAGAGGAGGAGGAGGAAAAAAGATGAAGAAGAAGGAAGGGGAGGAGAAGGGAAAGAAGAAGAAAAAGAAAAATAAGAGAGAGAATAAGAGGGAGAGGAAGAGGAAGTGAAAGCGAGGAGGACGAAGAGAGAGAGGAAGAGGACAAAAGTATCTACTGTCGAGAGAGGATGAAAGTAACTACTGTTGCCCTTAGCAAGTGGGGCAATGATGCCCTCACTATATAACCAGGCCAGATGTGCTCACTACCACGTACCTACCGGTGATAGCTGCATTTGGTTGCCAGGGAGAGACAAAGGGAGGAAGGGGGGACGGAGGGACGGAGGTTATGCGGCTTTGAAAGCTTCATAACTCTTTTTCCCTGTGTCCTATGGGAGGACATATACCTATGGGAGGACATATACTATTTTACAATTAACTTATGAATTATGTGAGTGAAGAGAGCGCCAATTATGTATTGATTGAATGAAGACAAAGCAACACGTGCAGACAGTTGGGAAAGGATGTCCGGGTGCGACACTTGAAAAAGGGGCCAGGTTAGCGATTGAGAGAATGTAAGTAAGAGTCAAACGAAGGTGAGAGAGCGAATGAACTCAGAACGGCGACTGTTCCGCTGGAGAAGGATGCTGCTGCTGCGGTTGCTGCTACGGCCAGCCCTGTCGCACATCACATGGTGACAGAAGCGTGGATGCGGAGATCAGCCTTTTGCTCCAGTGCATGAAATCAATGCTCAAACATCGGGAAGATTGCCGTGGCGTGTCTGTGCTGACTCTCTTGCTTTTTGATGATGGAAGGGCAAGTTTGATCCGAAGTACTGAGCAGTGAGAGCTATACCAAGTGACATAAAAAAAGTTATTTACATATATGTGGTGAAACACGAAAAGAATAAAGAGAGAAAGACGACTGAAATGCATGGCTGAACTCTTAAGACGAAAATATCGTACAATATTGCGTATTTTCTGCGGACGTCCCGGGCTTACTGCGGTAGGCTGTGACTTGTTTTTTCTTCGACTTGTTCCTAAACTTAGTAATGCAGTGCTTTTCTCCGCCTTATACAATGAATGAGGATTTCATTTGACTCGAATATGTAGAGTGCATCCTCGGGAAGGGCTTTAAATGGCGCATGGTGAGACAGGCTAACACTGCACTGTACAGAGAATCACATCTCCATGGGCAAGGCGCTGGTCTGGAAGGAAGGTTGGCTAATCAGTTGACCGTAGTTTAGCCTTTTGTGTCATTTTTGTGGTTTCGGAATGTTCGAAGACATTGACTTGGTAGAAAGAGCCTTGGCACACATGAAAGTAGAATACTAATGAGAATTGAGGTTCGTGCTAGTAAAATATCACTTAGAATTGATGTTCGTGCTCCTGTAGTGACGACCTGGCTTGTAATTTATATGAGATGCATGTGTAGACAAATGATTGGAAGTGACAACATCTCGAATACCAGAAAAGGGCACTTGCGTATAGCCTTCAAAGCAGAGACACTGTCGTCCGCCACATGTTATCATGCAGCCATCAGGACACTTTACTTTATGCTTTTATGGGGGGGGGGGTGTTGGTCGCACCCTTCTCTTATTTGTAATTTTTGTCTTTAAAAGTGTATACGCATGAAGTGATTTATGCACATGATAGAAGTGTGTCATTATTATGTGCGCCTCTATGCTCGCGGCAAAAGTCTTCGTTAAAGGTCGCAGGTTCACAGGCAAGCTGGACACAGAGTGCCGACACGACTTACGCTCCTCCGATTCTATAAAGTCTCCCTTCCTTTGTCTTCATTTATTCGGTCTCGTACACTCACTGTGTATCTCTTAGTATAGTATGCATCATGCTATGGATGGACGAGCATGCACAAATGCATACATGCACACGATATGGACTTTGCAATGAGTGCGTTTAAAGGTGTGAGCCTCCTCCTTTTCACTACCAGCATTCCTTCTTCTCTTTTCACATTTTTACATCTTAGAAGCACTTCTCGTCTGAATTCTTTTGCATCTAGCGAACTTTGTCTCTTTCACAACTTGCATCCATTGTACCTTTTCGTTATATTCATATCCCAAAGTGTGTTCTTGCATTTGCCTTGAGTCTCTTCATCTCCTCAAACCACCTTACCTCCTGCCCTCTCTCTCTGCTCACCCGTCGCCTTATACCCTTCTTTTCTAAACCCAAATACTCTGCTCCTTAAGGCTGTCGGCATGTGCTTTACTCATCAAATATCAGCCCCCGCGCCCCGGTCCTCAGGCACTCCCGTGCTTCGATCATCCATCACTACCACTCGCTCCGAGGGTTCCACCTTCTGCCTTTTCTCCCTTCCGTTTCTCTTTCGTAACCATACTACTTTCGCTCCTTATCGTAGCTGCTGCTGCGGGACCCGCTGCAGCCGGTGGCAGTACACCCTCCACCGCTGCAGCTCCTGCTACTGGCACTCCCTCCTTCTGTCCCTCCTTCACCACAAAAGTCGCTCCTCCTCCAATACCCCTGCTGCGGCCGGATCGCCACTTACGGCAACGTCCACCACTAGGAAGGAGGGAAGAGAAGGAAGAGGCGGCAGGAAATCAGGGAATATGGATTGGAAAAACAAAGTAACGAGTCCCGAGGGTGCGTGGGAGGGAGGGAGGGAGGGTAAGAATACTTAACGTACCGTCCATGAGTAACTGGACGGCCAACATGACTGCATCGACGCACCCACCCGGCAGTGCAGGGGAAGGCGGCGGGGGAGGAGAAAGAGGAACAGGAGGGTGAGTACTGGTAGAGCGGCGAGGACAGAGGGCCTTTCTCTCCTCCAGCGACATTTCTGTGGAAGTTATATGTGATTGAAAAGATAAATTTAATCAATTTGGAGGCATGTTCGATTGCCCATGCGCTTAGTTTAATAACGGCCTTCAGCACAAGCACACAGCATCCTTCTAGATCCCTCTTATCTCCCATAACTTGAGCCTCCCTCTTCTTAAAGGCCAGCATACCGTCCATCTTCTCCAGGAAATAGCTCTGCTCCGCACCATCCTCGTCCTCGTCCACGGTAGGCCGACCCTCCTCCCCCTTCTCCCTCTTTCCCCTCCTCTATCCACCCCTGCTGCTGCAGCTGCTGCTCGATGCTCCAGGGCAAGCTGACGGAGGGGGGGGGAGGAAAGGAGGAAGAGAGGGAAGAGTCGTTGTCGTAGGTGTAGGGAGAGTAGTAGGGGTCGTCGTAGAAAAAGTCAAAATCAGTATCCTCAAAGGGGGGAGGAGGTGGAGGGTAGATGGAGGGGGAAGGGAGGGGAAGAGGGGAGGAAGAGCTCGAGTGCACACAGGCGCCCTGGTAATAATGAGGGAGAGAAAGGGGCTGCAGGTGCAGCAGCTGCTGCTGCTGGGAAGAGAGAGGAGGAGGAGAAGGAGAGACGATTGCAGCGGCGGCGGGGAAGGGGAAGAAGGAGGAAGAGGCGGCGTCATCCGCGGGAAGCGGCGGAGGTAGGGGAAGGTCTTGGCCATCGAGGATGGAGGATTGGGAGGCGTATGTGTACATGATATCCAGGGCCTCGATGCCCTAGAATAGGAGAGAGGGAGGGAGGGAGGAAAGGAAGGATAAAGTCACAATGCCTTAATAATGTTGTCTTTTTGATGACTGATCGTGCTCCATACGTATATGAGGAAACCACCACCCACCGCCTTCCCCTCCCTCTCTCCTCTCCTCCTTCCTCACCTCCGCAAACGGGACCTCCTGAGTGTCGCGCGAGTGGGGAAACGGCCGGCCCTGATTGTTGGCGAGGCAGATCTGACGGAAGGCCGTGTTGGGAACGTCTTTGACCACCAGCCACTGGAAAAGGGAGGGAGGGAGGGAGAAAGGGAAAAAGGGAGGGAGGAAATGAGGGAGGGAGGGAGGGAGGGAGGGAGGGAGGGAGGGACGGGGTGTTGGCGAGGATTATGCGGGTGGAGAAATTTGGGCTTACCTTGACATTGAAGACTCCTCGCCAGCGATGCGTCTCCGTCTGTGCATACACGTGTGCGGGCGGACATGCGTGGGTATTGGTGTGTCAGCAAGCATCAGCCGACGTATTCAAACCAGACAATCGAGCACCCGGCACTATCGCTCCCATCTTCCCTTGCCTCTCTTCCTCCTACCCTCCGTGTTACCTTCATCCAAGCCGGGAAGGAGCTGTTGAAGTCTACGGGCGAGCTCATGAGCGCCAACCCGCAGAATCGCTACCAAGAGAAGAAGGAAGGGATGGAGGGAAGGGGGGAGGGAGGGAGGGTGTAAGAGTGAGAAGAGTCATTGTCCTCCCCTCCCTCCCTCCCCTCTCTCCCTCCCTTCCCTCCTTCCTCCCCTCCAATTCTTGGTCACCCGCGATTCATTGACTGAGAAGAAGAGGTAGACAGGAAGGCCCTGCGCGGCCGCCTCTCGAAAAGCCCTAGGAACCGGAAGGAAGGAGGGAAATGATAGACAGAGAGAGAAGGAGGTAGAGGGGTAAAGAAAAAAGCTGGCCAAGTCGCCGAAAAGCACACACAATGTCACGAGTCAAGTAAAAGGGAAGGAGGAAAGGAAGGAAGGAGGGAGAAAGTGAGGGAGGGAGGGAGGGAGGGAGGGACGTACAGGTCGAGGCGGGCGTTTCCGCGTTCTGTGGAGGCCCAGAGGGAGTATTGCACCGACTGGACCACGTCCACGGGCGAGAAAGACTTGATGACAAAAAATCGGGCCTTGGGGGGGAAGGGAGGGAGGGAGGGAAGACACCAGACAACGGAGGTCAGGGGGTTGGGCGTTAAACCGAAGGTCCGCGGAAATCACTCACACAACCCTCCCTCCCTTCATCCTCTTATTTCTCCCTCCCTTCTTCTCTCCCTACCTGTACGGGTGCGCCACTTGGGAGTACTTGAGGTGGGGGCTTCCAACACTCTTCCTCCACGCCCTCCTCCTCCTCCTCCTCCTCCTCCTCGCCCTCCTCGCCCTCTACCTTCTCCTCCTCGTCCTCCTCCTTTTCCTCCTCCTGCTCTCCCGCCTGTCCTTCTGTCTTCCATCTTTTCTCCATGTCCTTCTTCCCATCATTCTCCTTCCCCTCCAGACATACTGGCACTCGCCCTCTTTTTTCCTCTCCCCTTTCCTCCTTCGACACCTCTTCCTCCTCCCCTTCCTCCCCCTCCTCCACCGGCTGCTTGACACAAAAGACGGCCTCCTCGTCGGTGATCGTCTCCTCTGAACAAGAGAGGGGGGGAGGCAGAGAAGGAAGAAGGGAGGGAAAGCAAGCCAATCAGCTGTCGTCTCGAGTAACATATATACACCTCTCTCCGCACCTCCCTCCCCTCAACCACCATCTCACCTTCAGGTAGTGAGGCCTCAACCCCTCCCTCTCCTCCCCCCCCCCCCCTCCTTACCCCCCCCATGCCGCGGACGCAAGGCCGGCGAGCTGGAGGAGGCAGATGTAGGAGGAACAGCCGGACAAGGGAATGACACCGGCGTATACCCCCGCCCCAAGCTCCTCTTTCGCGCCCACCCACTCCCGTCGCCTCTGCGATAGCCGTAGCCCCCTACGAAGTCAAGGGGGGACGACAAACAGCAAAAGAACAGAGACTGAGTGATCACTGAGAAGCAGACTTCACGCCCTTGCCCCTTCGCTTCTTCCCTCCCTCTCTTCCTCCCTGCTTACGTCCACGAACCCGGCCATCCCGATGAGAAAATGAAGGAGGAGGAGGAGGAGGAAGGGGAGGAGGAGGAGGAGGAGCAACAGGACCGGCGGAAGGGTGAGCGTAAGGGAAGGCAGTGGAGAAAGGGAAGGAGGGAGGGAGGGAGGCAGAGGGATAGTAGTAGGCGTCTTGGCAGTAAGGCACCGGACAGTACACCTGCAGAAAGGGAGGGAGGGAGGGAGGGAAGGAGGGAGGGAGGGAGGGAGGGAGGGAAGGAGGGAGGCAGTCAAGGGCCTTCCACCTCCTCCTTCAAGTAACCAGAGAGTGTCATGTACCTCTTGAGGCGGGTAGTAATAAAAGTAGGCAGGAGGAGGAGGACGAGGAAGGAAGGGAGGAAAGCCGCTTTCTGGCACCTGTCTGGCAGCATCTACGCCAGGGGAGAGGAGGGAAGGGAGGTGGTACCCTGTGGTTGGAAAGGGAAGGTGGGGGAAGTGAAGGAGAAAGGGAGGGATGTAGGGAGGGAGATAGGGAGTGGGGGAGGAAGGGAGGAAGTAGTGGTACGTGGAAAGAGATGGGATGTTGAGTTTTGTTCTTGCGCCTCTCTGGTTGGTTTAGCCTGGATCCCTCCCTCCCTTCCTCACTCCCTCACTCCCTCCCTCTGTCCAATTCTACCTTGCTGCTCATTGTCCTCCAACGATAAGTGGTGGTACATGTGGCTCAACCGCTCATCCTCCTCTTGTCGTCGCTGGTGCTGCTGGTGCTGCTGGTGCTGCTGGTGCTGCTGGTGCTGCGGGTGCTGCAGTGCGGGCTTTTCTCCCACTCTTTCCAGCTCCCCTCCTCCCCCATACATGTAAGGAGCGGAAGCAGGAGGGGAAGGAACGTACCTATACTCTCCTCCTTCGTCTTTACCTCCTCTTCCTCCGTCTCCATTCTCGAAATGGGAGGACAAGGACAAAGCAGTAGGGTTAGAGGGGGGGATGAAGAGGGGCTGAGGTTGTCGCTGGTGGTGAGGGTCGCCTTGACTGCTGCTATTGCTGCTGTTGTTCCTACTTGTCGGTGGCTGCGCAGCGCTGTCTACAAGGGTGGAGGAAGAGATGGAGGACGAGGAGGAGGCGGAGATGGTACTAGCAGGAGGAAGACTAGAAGGGGCGGTAGGAGAACCAGCAGGAGGTGCCTGGGAGGGGGCACTGTAGGATACGTAGGGATGGGGAGGAGACGAGAAGGAGAAGGAGAGGGACTGGGTTGACTGGTGATAGTTGCCGGCAGGGGGAGCGTTGGGAGAGGAGGAGAAGGGAAGGGGAGGAGGAGGGGGCGCCTGAATGTATTGTTGAGATGTGTGGGTAGGGTGGGGACAAGGTGGAGAAGAATGTGAATTGAGGTGACTCATTGGGAGTTGGTGTAACAGTCTTGGATAACACACAGCCCCAAAATAGGGAATTTACACCCCCCTCCTTCCCTCCTACACGCCCTCCCTCCCTCTCTTCTCACCCGAAAGAGGCCTTGCGGTCCTTCATAAAGCATATAATCGTTTCCATATCCCCCTCCTCCTCCATTCACCGCTTCCACTTCTCGTCCCATGCCTCCCCCACCAGCGCTGTAGCCTTTGTGGATATTGTGGCCATTATGGTTTTTGTTGCTCCGGCCGCCATGGTGCGCGCGTCGATTGTGCTGGCGCGGCGGCTGTCGTTGCTCTTGCTCCTGCTGCTGCTGCTGCTGCTGCTGCTGCTGCTGCTGCTGCTGCTGCTGCTGGGGATAAGGAATGGGCTGGCGGCTCACGGCGGCGTCCATCGGAACCACGCCAAACTGTCGGTGCGGAGAGGAGGCTTTAGTGACACCTATGTGCGGCACTTTGACCTTAGTGGGAGTGGAAAAGAGAGCGGGCTGGAGGTAAAGCTTGTAACAGCACAATACGTATAGACCTTTCAGTGCGCAGTAATATGTCACAGGGGGGCATGTAAAAAGGTTTGGGGAGGGCACTGGTCTTGTTCAGGCACGTAAAACATATCGAAACATGTTGTTTCTGCTGTGAGAAGCAAAGGCCCGGCAGCCAAGTCCCCTGGACTAAACGGAGAGCCCGATGCATCTGTTGAGGTACATGCGCACAATAAAAATAAAAGAAAGAAGACGCCTGTGCACATCACAAAGCATATGTAAATTTCACACGACCTCCAAGAACATGCCGCCCTTCATCCTTTATTATTTTGGCCTCTTGCGCGGCACGAACACGTGCGCGAGCACGTTTTCTGTGGAGAAAAGAGAAGAGCGACAGAATGCATGCCGCCCTCGCCTCCACCTTTCCCACTGCTTCTTACACAACACAGCACGCATACACACGAGTCTGCTTTAATGTGCCTGACCATACAGGTGTGACCGGTGGTATGCGGTGTGGTGCTGGTCTCTAAAGGCGTGAGTGACGACGGTCTCTCTTTCTCCACCTCATCCTCCTTCCTCCAGCCAAGCAACGGCAGCCGCATAAGCCTCCTCACTCACATCTGCATGCTCCTTTTCCATCTCTTTCTCGTTCTCATCTCCCTTTGCACATCACACCGCACACATGTATACAACGGTCTTCCTTTCTTTATTAGCCCGCCGGATCAGGTACGTTAGGACCCGGGGAATGGATGGGTGGGGGGATGGAATCGTGGAATGAAATGGTGATGAACGGCCTGAGAACTCATGCTTCTCGAATTCCTCCATCCCTCGCTTGACTCAACACAGGTTACCGCTGCTGCTTTCGTGCTCCAGGTACGTGGAAGGGCATACAGGGATGGAGGAGGAAGGAATGGGGAATAAAGAGCTGCCTCCTGCTTATGCCAAAGGGAGGAAGGGGTGGAGGGGGTCCTGAGCGCCTGCACCATGGGGGACGGGGAGGGGGGGCTGCCTACAGACCTAGGATTAAAAACGTTAGTTCATGGCATATCGTCGCCGGTCCCAGAGGGGCCTCCGTGCTCCTGATGCGGACTTATAACTACTTCCTGTGTCGATGAGGTCTCTGCTTGCTGTTAGAGTCTGCGGTGTTTGTGGCATGCATGTAGCAGAGGTTAAGAGAAGGGAGGAAGAGACGGAGGGATGCTTTAAGGTGCTCTTGACAATTCTCGAGAGTACATTGAGGAGAGTCGTACTTCCTCTTTATAAGGTCTCGTCTTCCGGTAGGACATGGATGGGAATCTATCACTGATTCCTCCCTTCCGTCCTCCCTCCGTTCACTCCTCATCGCCATCCTTAACAGCGCCTCGTCCAGCACTCCTTCCTTTTTTTTCATCCTCTCTTTCTTTGAACATGGCCGACATTGTCAAGCCCAAGGTCCTCGCTGAGGATGACCAGCAGGTAGGAAGTGAGGGAGGGAGGGGAGGGGGGGAAGAAAGGAAAGGAATCGAGGGAGTAGTAGGAAAGTTATGGGAAGCGGAGGATTATGCATTTTAAGACGTGGTTTCCTCGCACGACCGATACGCGCGGCGAATGAAAATGACGGATGAAAAGGGTTGGGGCGATGGTGGACACGGCCTCGCCGTGTTCCTGCCTCTGGAGGGGCATGTGCTCGACGACAATTACCATGGGCGATTCCCGCCACTAACCTCCACCCCCCGCCCTCCCTGATCCTTCAGATCCACCGCATCCGCATCACTCTGACATCCCTGAACGTGAAGAACTTGGAGAAGGTGTGCGACCTCCTCAAGAAACGCGCCCTCGACCACAACCAGCACCTCAAGGTGGCGGGACCCGTCCGGTAAGAGGGGAGGAAGGGAGAGAGAAAGAGAGGGAAAGAGGGTAGGAGCGATGAGTGAATGGGAGGGCTGAGGGGCTATGAATGCGTTGACTGCCCGAAATCGGAAGCTTGCACTTGGCTAGCCCCAAGTCGAAGAGGCCCAAGACAACACGGCCAAGGTCAGACTGGCACTCGATGGCACGAACGCGGATCCACTCATTACTCCGTGGCACCCTATTTCCTTCCCTCCCTTCCTCCCTCTCAGCCTGCCCACCAAGACGCTGAAGATCACGACCCGCAAGTCCCCCTGCGGTGAGGGCACCAACACGTGGGACCGCTACCAGGTACTTGCCTTCGAGGAGGACAAAACGAGGGGAGGACGATGAGGGAAGACAGGATCCATCAGACTTTGTGCAGCGGGTACTGATTGTCGCTTGCCTTCTCGGTTGTCTGACACTGGCGAATAAGCCTCGGAAGAAGCTTCTCTTTACATGCCCACTCACTAACCCCTCCCTCCCTCCCCCCCACCCTTTCCCCCCCTCCCTCTCTCCTTCCCTCTCTCCATTCCTCTTTCCACAGATGCGCATCCACAAGCGCATCATTGATCTTCACTCCGCCTCCGATGCTGTCAAGCACATCACGTCCATCGTAATCGAGCCCGGTGTGGAGGTAGAGATCACCATCAACAACTAAGCCTTGGTAGTGGGCAGGAATGTGTTTGCACGTGCTTTGGGGTCTGCCTTTCTCTTTCTCCTTCACTTTCTTATTCGTTTTAACGAAGATTGGGGTGGGAGAGCGAGTGAGGCCAAGGATGTGTGCGGGAGAATCGCGAAGCTTGTTCTGTTTGTGCGGGTAGCCTGCCGAGGCGCTCGAATGAAAGTTGAAAAGACCAAGAAATAGAAGACGAGATGTGGCTATCTACACACTTAAAGTACTCTAGCTTCGCTGCAAGATGTCTCTTTTGCTTTGTCACCTAGATTTGTATAAACCGGCGTATGCTGCCACCTTCCCCTGATCAACGCCCATCAACGGCCCAAGCGTCGCTCAGGCTTGCCATCCTTCTTTACTTTTCATCTCACGCCCACTCAACATCACAAGCACTACCTTTCCTTGCAGTGTTGCTACGACACCACGTATAAGACTAAAAAGATGCTTGGCATGTCATATATCGTGAAATTGTTGAATGAACGGAGTATTAAAGGCGCAACCATTGCACTCAACCTCCTCATCGGTTCACTCGCTCACAGTCTTTCCAACCCTCCCTCCCCTCTCTCTTTTCCTCCCATCTAGCGCAACCAATGCCCCGCGCCAACAAGGTGCTCTCTCTTTTCCTTTGGGACCCTTTCTCAAGGTACATTGCCTCGGTCGCGAACCGCTGGACGTCCCTTATCCCTCCTCCGCCACGCCACCCGTCCGATGCGCCGCGCCGTGTGCTCCTCATCCATGCGCACCCATTGGGCGCTGCCTCTTTTAATGGAGCCTGTTTTACCACAGCTCATCATGGCCTTCAAGAGGCAGGGCACGAAGTCAAAACCCTGAAGCTGTACGAGGATAAATTTCAGCCCCTGATGCAGCCAAGTGATATCAAGGAGTATTTCAAACCGTTGGCTGAGAGGGACGAGGCAGACGCACCAGACAAGGCGGCCCTTCTCCGCTATGTGGCCCTTCTGAAGTGGTGTGATTCCTTGATCTTTGTCTATCCAACGTGGTGGTATGCCATGGTACGTTGAATAGATTGGCCCGAGGAGATGGAAACGGAGAGGAGGGGGGAAGAATGGTGGGGTGGAAGAAAGGACGGGACAGAGAGCGGGCGTTTAGCCGTCAATGTACCGTTAAACGTCCTTTTCAAAGCTTATTGGTTGATATTGCTTGTATTTGCTTTTGTATGTCGCCACTTTCGTGTCACGCCCCTGCAGCAACGCCACCAGCTCTCTCCATTTCGCACCTCACTGTCCCTCCTCCTCCTCCTCTCTCCTTCCCTCCCTCCACCCGACCCCACAGCCCGCTATCTTGAAAGGCTGGATCGAGCGGACATTCCTACCCCACAGCACGTGGACGCTTCCCTCCCCATCCTCCCCCCCGGCCTCCGTCGTGGGGCTGGTCCCGTGTTTGGAGAATATCAAGAAAGTGGGCGTGATAACGACGTACGGGTCCACCTGGGGTGTGATTAGGTATGTGGGAGATCCGGGTAGGAGGATTATTGCCCGGGGGCTTCGGCCTTTGTTCAGTAGGGAGTGCACGGTGCTATGGCTGGGTCTGTACAACTGTGACACTGCCACGCAGAAGGCAAGGGAGGGCTTCCTGGCGGAGGTGGAGGCATATATGCGGGAGTTTTGAGGGAGGAGGGAGGGTGGAAGGGATGACGGGAGGAAGGAAAGACTCGACAGGAAGGCAATATTAAAGAAATAAATTGAACAAGCTGCAACGCACGGGTGTCAACGTGAAGCTGGGTGAGATACCCTGGTCTTTGCCGTGGATGGGCTAGTGCTTTGATTGTTGCCTTTGGCATTCCTGTTCTTCTGGCTTGCCGAAGTTCTTTTGCTACTGCTGCATCTACTGCTCTTATCGCTGCTGCTTCTGCTGCTGTTGTTTCGTATTGTTGCAATACGTCAGCCCTACTCAGTGGGTTTACACGCTTACATACCTCACGTAGACCAATCCCTCCTTCTCTTCTCGGTTTGCAAGGGTTAGAGTGAATGACTTGCTTTCCCTTTCTGCAAACATAGAAATACAAAAGCAGCCATTCAAGCCGCCCTCAGTGATAGGATAGACACACTCCCCTCCTCTCTCCCTCCCTTTTTCCCGCAAATAAAATTGTACCAAGGCGCATCTCCAATGCACACCTGCTACTTCCTAACCCTCCCTCCCTCCCTCTCTCTCTCCCTCCCTCCTCCTCACTGCTTCTTGTTGTTGGGGTCACACTTGGGATTCGCGTACTTCCCCGGCTCCAAATAAAAGTGGTCGCCCTCCTTGTACAACCAGGACGGATGAGGCTGCACCGTGTGATACAGCGCAAGCTTCGCTTCCTCCTCATCCCACCAGTTGGATTTCAACACTCCTCCCGTATCTCCACTCTCCGGGTTCAGGTCCCACACGAACTGATCGCTCAGGCATTTCTCTACCAGGTATTTGGCAAACCGATTCTGCCACACCATGTCCTTGTCGTTGTGGTAGCTGTCGTACTGCCCGCCCCACTCCCCCAGCACGCAGGCGTGTCCTGTCGTCTCCTCGATGAAGCCCCAGCAGCGCTCCCACTCACTCAGCTGCGAGTCGGGGAAGTTGACGTACCCCTTGAAGTGCTCATCGCCTGGGGGGGAAAGCACGGGTTGGATAGTTAATGACATGCACATTCGCCCCTCCCCTTATTCTTCAGAGCGCCCACCTTTTCTCCCTCTCTCCCTCCCTCTCGCTTGCTCGCTCACTCCCTCTCTTTCTCTTCCTTACCTGTCACCGACGGGCCGTACTGATGAGGCGAGTAGACCAGCCGGTCGTTCCACTCCCTCTTCCCAAAATTAATCGGGTGGGCCTTGATCGACTCAAACTCGATTGAGTATCCCAGGCCCTCAACAAACACCAACCCGGTGAACTCCGGGTGCTTCTCTGTTTGTTTGTCGTCGGTTTGGAGATGGGGGAGTGAAAAAGAAGGCAAGACACGAAGACATAAAGGGTACGAGGCTCTGATCACACATACACACACACACACACACATACACACACAGAGACACACAAGCACACACAGACACACAGACACACAGGCACACAGACACACAGAGAGACACATACAGACAGACACGCAGACAGACGCACAGACACAGACACAGACACACAGACACACTGAGACACATAGGCACACAGAGACACAGACACACGGAGACACACAGAGACACACATGCACACACACACAGACACACAGACACACAGACACACAGACATACATACAGACACACAGACACACAGACACACAGAAACACAGAAACACAGAAGCACAGACACAGACACAGACACAGACACAGACACAGACACACACACACACACACACTTACTCAATAGTAGACATAAAGAGAGAAAGATTTTCAATCATCCTTTGGTGTTTGTGTGGGAGAGAGAAAGAAGGAAACAAGATGCTTCATTAATTCGTATACCCACCTAACAAATGCGCGCCGATTTTCTCCGCGGCCGTGTTCCAGTCCGTGGATTCGTCGCCCGTGCCCCAGGTGGCCAGGCCGTGGGGCTCATTTTTCAAGTCTAAATGTAGTATGTCAGGGAGGCATGAAAGGTCGTGTGAGTTTAAGAGATAGGGAGCATTAATAGATGTACGCAAAGAGAAAGGAAAGGAGAAATAACTAGGCTTTTGCTGCCTAAAATTACAAACCGCGCACTGCGTTCCCCTCCTTCTTCCCTCCCTCCCTCCCCTCTCACCGATGGCAAACACATTCCAGTGATGCTTTACGTCCCCCAAGATGGTGTCCCAGGCCTGCAACATCGCCTCGTACGGGTACTCCGGCGAGTACCACAGTTCGGGGATGGACTGATCGTCCAGACCTGCGTGTTGGGGAAGAGGGCAAAGGGGGTGGGGAGAGAGGGAGGAATGAGGGGGAAATGTTACTAGTCGTGGTGCCATGCCTTCTCTTCTTGCAAGACTCCTCTGTCTTCAAGAATGCACAGCCATAGCCCCACTAAGACGTTCTCGGCAACCAGGAGCAAGTACTCACGGTGGCTGTCGAGCATGACCAGAATCTTGTAATCCGCAGCCCGGGAAATGACCTTATTCAAAAAGTCACGGCGAGACAGCTGGCCATCAATGCCCCCGTCCCGGAAAGAACCTCGCACAGTGCTATCGTAGTCCAAGGCCCACTTGGTGGAGAAGGGGATGCGGATGGCGTTGAAGTTGTTGTCGACCAGGAATTGCAAGATCTCATCCAGGCTCCGCCTGTTGAGGCCTAGGAGCACGTTCGAGTCGCCGACCTAAAAAGAAGGCGGGAGGGAGTGGGAGATGTCAATAAATTTAGTGAAACGGTTGTGAGTTACGCATAGAATACTCGAAATTTGGATGAGAGCTGTGGGATGCCCACCGTGGAGGCAGAGGAAATAGGGGGAGAGGGACACGGGGGAAGCCCTGCAGAGGGGAAAGTCTCCCTGGCGATGACAGACGGTACAAACAAGATTTTATAGGTCAAACCATTACGCTTCTGTTGAGTGAGAGTCATACAAACATACCTCAAGACCGAACCATGACAGTCCTTTAAGCTTCCAGCTGTGTCCATTCACACGAATCTCCTTGTGTGTGCCTGTCCAAGTCAACTTCCCGGTCCCCAGATCGATAGGACTGTCTGCCGCAACTGTCTTTTGGTGGCCTAGACCGCGGAGAGATGGCGTGATCGCTGGTGTTACTGGAGTTGCCGCAGTTGTTGTGATGGCGGCGTTGGTGGTGGTGCCTTGGGGGGCAGAGGAAGGGAGCAGGGCCAAGGCCCCTTGGGTCGCGAGGCGCAGCAAGGCGGATAGGCTGGGCATGGTTTGTGTATAGCGTCGTGGGTGGGTGCTGATAAAATGAGCAATGCTGTGTAGGCGATGGTAGAGCCGATGTCTGTGTGAAAATGGATATTATGTCAGTCAGTGCACGGATTGAGGTAGGTCGTGAGAAAAGGTGGTGTGAGGAAGGACAAAGAGATATCTCGTCATGTATGGCGCCTATCATCGGTCTGCTAAATCCTTGCACTATGCTCAATCAACGAGGAAAATCGTGTGGATGCCTTCCTGGTGCGATGGGAGCGTGAAACTTTACCACTCGTGGAACAAAAGAGAGAGAGGTATACATGTACAATGCAATGGGCCAAACCAAGACAAGAAGAACAGACAGCAAGGGAAATGAGAAGGTCCATAGCAGCGAGCCATCGTGAGCCAGAAAAGTCAAAGCGGACTACCATCGTGGTGTAATTCAAGCAAGACAGCGATCTTTTGGACTTTCTGGTCGGGGAGCGCCTGGTGCCGCTTCGCGATGGTCCAAGCTGGTGAAACGGGTAACCGTTATGTATTTGTTTTACCAGAAAAGCTTTTCTGTTGGCGACGGCGATAAGAAGCAGCTTTTTCTATGAGGGTTTTAGACAACTTTATGGACCCTAAGGCTATATTCAGTCTACTTATGGACAATCGCTTGTTTCTAGAGATGTAATATGCAGATGTTTCGCAGTCAGCTGCAGTCATCAGCTAAAGAAGGAGAGCAACGTTCGAACGTCTCAAATCACACGAGGAAGCTTTGGGGAGGTTGTGTGCATCATCAGCGAAACAGAACATTTTGGGTTAGTAATGTGACAATAATTTGCAAAATTTGCAAGTGACAGATAGATCCTTACACATAAGTTGCACCTTTGTCGACATCCACCTCCCGACAGGATGCACCGCAACTGTCTTTACCACGCCATTCCTTCTGGCTGGCTGCTGCTCTTTTTCCTGGTCTTGCTCCCACCCCAGGCAATCGTCTTGGCCTTTTTTGCACACCCTCCACCCACTTTTATCCCTGTTTGGTACGCGCCGCAGCAGCAATTGCAGCAGCTGCAGCATACACAGACATGCCTATGGTTTGCAGCCATAATGTCGACTTCGGACACCACCTACGACCTCCCCCTTCTCGATGATGTCCGCCGCATGCATCCGCGGGAGCTTTGTAAGCTGCTGACGGAAAACAAAGAGGATCTAGAACGCCTGCATGCTGTGGGGTTGATGCTTACTTACGGAAGAAATTTCCCGTCTTCGGAACCAGGTGTGGATGGAGCAACTGTCACGCAAAGTGACCGTCTCTCGGGCACATGCTATGGCGACGAAATGGCAAGTCAAGGCGGTGCGGGAGGAGACCAAGGCCTTATCGACCGAAATCAGGATAGAGAGACTGAATAACCGCGTTTTCTCGAAACCACCAATAAGGACTTGGTTGAGGAGCTTGGGTGGATCGGAGGGGGGGAAGGAGAAGATGAAAAGGGAGTGGCAAGGAGTGGATGGGCGGCAGTACGCGACGAAGAGGAGAGAGAAGGGGACATCCTCATCTTTCTAAAAGAGAAAGATGAGGATGAATCGATTGTAGAGGAAGAAGACAAAGATGAGCTGGAAGAAGAAGACGATGATCAGTTAGTCACTGAAGAGGAAGAGGAGGACGAGTTGGAGGCAGAGGCATTGACCGATCTGGATCCGGAGATGGAGGGCGAGGAGGAGGTGGGCACCGTGGCGAGGGGAGTTGAGATGCAGGCTGAGGATTTGATTCCGAACGTAGCGGAAGAGGAAGCAGTCATAAAGGAAGAAGGAAATACTGCACCAGAGGGAGCATGCTATCCAGGGATGGAGCACACGGACAATATTCTGGAGAATCTGGAGCGTCTTGCGCAAAAGCTGGAGGAGTAAGAGCGGAAGCGGGAAAGAATTGGGGACGAGAGGGAACGGCCAGGGAAGCAGGAGGTATACTAAGACAGAAGCATCACAACAAGCAAATAATCAAAATAACGGTTAATATTCAAGAAGCGGGCGTTTTCAAAGACAGAGCAGACTCCGCAGCCTCCGAGTCGATTTTTTCCTTCTTGTTCCCTTCTCTTGCTACAAAACCTTCAAATCTCCGGCTACGTCTCCGTCATCAAAGGGCGTCGTGCATCTCTGATGCTTTTCGTCTCCCTACAACTAACAAGCACCCTTCATCCTTTTGGTCCACACCTGCATCCTTTCAATCGATACCATAGAGTCTCCGCTCCAGCACCTTCTCCTCCCTTCGTGCTCGCCATCTTCTTCTCCTGATTCTTGAATCGAGTCATAAGAGAGGACAGATGAAAGAAAAGTTTAAAGCACGACGCCCAAAGCCTATGACTAGAAGCGGAAATAACAAGGGACAAAATGAGGGAGAAAGAGGGACCAAGGCCCAAATGTGCAAAGCTCAAATTAACACTAAATCAAATACGAAGCCAATAATAATAAAGCACAGTCTGTTTGACATCAATGAGTGGATTTTTTTCCAATATCGTGTGTTTCGTGTCATGGTTCGCTTTTTCACACAGCCACAGTCGTATTTTTATGACACACGATACATATTGCATCCTTTTCTAGCCCTCTTGCACCCCCTCTCCCCCCCGCCAGTCAAACTGCACCACTGTCACACACACATCGTCGTGGATCTGCCGCCGCTGCCCTCCCTTGGGCAGGCGCTTCAGCGTCCTCAGGCCCATGTGTTGCACCGCCGCAACGCGCACCATCAGGGCCTCCACCAGTGCGGCCGCCGGGTTGGAGGGCGGAAGGGAGGAGGGGTCAGATGTGGTCGGAATCAAGTGAGGCAAGGAGGGAGAGGGGCCTTGCAGGGCTTGCCGGTGCGACCATCTGTGCACGATATTGACGGCGTCATCGTTGGAAAGACGCTCCCACAGGCCATCCGAGGCGAGGACGAGAAAGAGATCGACAGAGGGGGAGAGGACGTGAGAGGAGATGACGGGCTCACCGGTGATGTAAGGCAGGTAGGGCCTAAGGGAAGGGGGGGGGGAAAGAAGGAAGGGGGAAGGGAGACAGGGAGGAGGGAAGTGGTGGTCAGTGTATGCAAGTGGTGACGTCTCAGATGCCAGGCAATCAACCCTCTTCTCCTCTCTTTCCCTCCTCTCTTCCCTTCCTTTTCTCCTTTCTCTCCCTTCGTCATGGTAATACGTACTGGTACGGCGGGAAGGAGAGGGAGGGCCACTTGAGGTATCCATTTCCTAAGGCACGAGTCACGGCCAGGGAGCCTTCAGGGGGGGGGAAGGGGATAAGGTGAAAAACTTGGATCAATGTCTTGAACTGTGAAGGGTTTTCAGAAGGTGTCACTCTAGAGGAAGGAAGGGAGGGAGGGAAGGCGGGAGGGAGGATGGATGCTTTACCTGCGACGCGATCGATCCCTCCTGGGCCTGACGCCGTCTGAGCGTTGCGAGTGTCTTTAGCGCTCTTGCGGATAGGGTGCTTGTCGGTGGTGCGTTGCTTCACGAGCTTCACCTGAGGAGGGAATGTGGGAGGGAGGGAGAGAGGGAGGGAGGGAGAGAGGGAGAGAGGTAACATTCGGGGGTAGAAAGGCAGTGGCAGACACCTGAGAAGGACGTACCTCGCTCGCGTTCTGGCACGTGTGGTCATCCGTGAGGGCGAGTGCCTTGATGGGCGGGGGGGGAGGGAGGAGCCGGTCTAATGCACAGGCACGGCGAGGAGAGGAGCGCCCGAGAGGGGGGAGGGGGAAGGAGGAGGAGGTGCTGGCGGGAAATGATAAGGGTGAGGCGGGGGAGGCTTTTGGCTTTGAGAAAAGGAGAAAGGGAGAATGGGAGGGGGGGAGTATAGGAGGGAACGGTGAGTGCTTATAACCTGAGACCACAGCGGCGGCAGCAGCAGCAGCAGCAGCTGCAGCAGCGGCGGCGGCTAGCTTTCCTCCTCCTCCTCCTCCTCCTCCTCCTCCTCCTCCTCCTCCTCCTCCTCCTCCTCCTCCTCCTCCTCCTCTTCCTTCTCCTCCTCCTCCTCCTTCTCCTCCTCCTCCTCTTCCTCCTCCTCCTCCTCTTCCTCCTCCTCCTCCTCCTCCTCCTCCTTCTCCTCCTCCTTCACCCTTCTTCCCTCCTTCCCCGCGCCCACACAATCCTACCTTTGGCGACGAGCACAAAGAGGAGGAAGGGGAGCACGGTGACGAGGAAGGGCAAATAAGTGGAACCGGGGAGCCTGCCCTTTCTCCCACCGCTCCCGCTGCTGCTCCCGCTGCTTCTTCTCCCCTTCGTCCGACCGCCAGCCCGACAACGTCAGCGGTAACAGCTGCAACAGCAGCCACGGCCGCCATGCTGACCTCCCGGGAAGGCGCCCGAGAAGGGAGAGGGGTCGCTCTTGTGTGTTTGTTACGACGAGGGAAGGGGAGGAGGAGCAACAGGAGGAGGAAAAGGTAGGGAGGAGGGGGAGCAGGGGAGGAGGAGAGTGAGGTATAGGTATATAAATTCCTGCCTTTGACAACGCTCGCCTTGCCTCTTTCTTCTGTCTCATCCATCTCCTTTCCCCTTTTCCAATTCCTTCCTCCCTCCCTCCCTTTTTCCTTGCCCTAACCTCTGTGCCAGCACGGCCCGGCAGTCTCCCACGTGCGCCACATAGAGCACATTTCCCATTATAAGGGCAAGGACCACGCACGTGCCCGCATTCCAAAACCCCTTGGCTTGCTCCTAGGCAGGGAGAAGAAGGGACGGGGAAGGGGAGGAAGGGGGGTGAGAGGGAGGGAAGAAGGAAAGGGTGAGTTCAACTTTGCCACGCACAGTCTCGGCTCAAGATTCGGCAAAAACACAGGTCCTTTCCCTCCCTTTTTCCCTTCTTTCCTCCCACCCTCCCTCCCTCCCCTTCTTACGAGCGTCACTCCCTCAGCTAGCGATGAGAGAAAGTCGTTATCTACGGCAAGGAACGCCTCTCTCAGCGCTGTCTTCACTTTTATGTCCATCTCCTCAGGCGGAGGTGAGGTGAGTGTAGTGGTAAAGGAGGAGGATGAAGAAGAAGAGGAGGAGGAGGAGAGGGAGGAAAAGGTGGAAGAGGGAGGAAGCCGAGCAAGGACGGCGGGGACCAAGTGCTAAAAATGTTTGAGAAAATAGTGTGAGCACATGCCCTCCTTCCCTTCCTCCCCCCCTCCCCCCTGCCTTACTTGCGACATGTACTCGCTAGCCCGGCCCCCGCCATGCCCATCTAGGATAATGTAGATGCCCACGTCCTCCCTCCCTCCCTCCCTCCCTCCCTTCCTCCCTCCCTCCCTTCCTCCTTTTCCTCGAGCCTGTCGGGTCAGGCGTGAGGAGGGAGAGGGCTGGGAGGAGGGCCCTGTGTCTTTGGTGGAGGAGGAGGAAGAGAAGGGCCTGTCTGACTTCCCTCCCCCTTCCTTTTTGACTGTGGCTGTCGGGTCGAGGAGAGGAATGGCAGGTGGGAGGCCGGGCGGGTGGTTGGTGTAACGGTCTTCGCCCGGGTCGTTGCTTTCCACGAAGGCGGTGGAATGGTTGAGGACCAAACAAGGAAGGGAAGGAGGGGGGGAGGGATGGAGGGAGGCGTTCGGCTCCGAGAGAGCTCCGGGGCCCGGGGCTGCTGCCGGGACGAGGAAAGGAGGGAAAGAGGATATGTCAGTCTCTGTAGACGGCCGTTGTTGTTGCCTCTGCTGCTGTTGTGGCTGTTGCGGTTGCCGCTGCTGTTGCTGCTCCTGCGCTGGGGGGCTCAGACGCCTCTTTTTGCTACTGCTTCCTCCTCCTCCCTCGCCCTCGCCTCTTCCCTCATGTTCCTCCTCGCCTTCCTCCACTTTTCGTTCTTGCGTCCGAGCCGTGCGGCCACCGGCTTTTCCGTCCTTCTCCTTCCCTGCTGGCTGCTGCTGCTGCTGCTGATGATGATGATGAGAGAGATGTTTGTCGTACTGCTGCTGGTGCTGCTGCTGCTGCTGCTGCTGCTGCTGCGGCTGCTGCTGCGGCTGCTGCTGCTGCTGCCTGCCATTCTTTTCCTTCACTACAAGAGGGAGAGGCGTGGGCGTAGATTTCATAGCGGGAGCTGAAGGCATCGTTCTCGTCATCGCAGGCATGGCTGCTGCTGCTGTTGAGGGCGTTCTGTCTCCCTTCCCCTGACCGTGGCATCCTCCTCCACCCCCTCCTCCCTCGTTTCCTCCTCCTCCTCCCTTGCCTCTTCCTCCTCCTCCTCTCCCACTGGTGATAGGGATGGGAGGAGTAGGAGTAGACGCGGATGAGGAAGGGGAGGAAGAGGAAGATGTAGAGGAGGAGCCGAAGGAGGAAGACAGGCATTTTCCACTTCCGTTTTCATTGCCCCTAACTCTACTGCTACTGCTGCTGCTGCTGCTGCTGCAGTTGCTGCTGCTGCAGTTGCTGTTACTGCCGTTGTTGGACCTATTTTTGGCTTCAAATGCGAGTGGACGAGGACCTTCCCCTATTGAAATTAAAAAGTGAGGATTGATCAACCCTTCCTTCCTCCTTCGCTCCCTCTCTCCCTCCCTCCTACCTTTCGCGCGGCTTATGGCAAAGATGGGGAACGCAGCTTTCAAGCCCTCTGTCGCCGGTGTGCTCTCAAATCGCAGAGTGGCCAGACCGGCCACCCTATTAAGAAGGAGGGGGGGAGGGAGGGGGGGAGGGAGGAGGGGAGGGAGGGGGGGAGGGAGGAGGGGAGGGAGGGGGTGAGGGAGGGGGGGAGGAAGGGGAAGAATGGCATGAGCGAACAATCTTTATAAGTGCGTGCTGGACGCGCCCTCCAAATATGCCTACGTATGGCTCCCTTCCTTCCTCCCTCCTTCCCTCCGTCCATTTTCCTCTCTATCCTTCCTTCGTTACCTAAAGCCCCTCGTCTCCAGCAATTGCACCGCCCCTGCAATCAGGGCCCCATTTCCTTCCCCCACCCACGCAGCACACAGCAAGACGGACGGAGGCGAGGCAGGGGTGGAGGCCAGGACGAGAGGAGGGAGAGCCAGTGATGATGAGGAGGACGACGAAGGGTGATGGAGCTGGAGGAAGAAAAAGGAGGCGCCCAGACGCTGAGCGAGGGCTTGTCCCAACCGCTCGGTCCCTTCGGAGACCGACACCGCGTTGACCTCTTCAACACCGACCAGGTATGCAAATCTTTCCCCCCTACCTTCTTTAATTCCTTCCAATTCGCCTCCTTGTGACAATACGATACCAGAAGCTGCTGCTGCTGGTGCTGCTGCTGATGCTGCGGTAGCTTTCTCTCCTTTCCCTCTCTCTGCCCTCCCTCCCCCGCGCCCTCCTTCCCTTTCTCCGATCAGCCCCAGCAGATCCTCCAAAAGCTGCAAAAACTTGATGGGGTCCGCGAAGAGAGGCGCAAGAAAGGAGGGTGGTGGTGGTGGGATGGGCGTACCTTGAGTGTAGGCAGGAGTGGGAGGGAAAGGTGAGCTGTGTGAGGAGAGGAAGCTGGGAGGAATAGGAAATTCTGGGGACAGGAAACGCTGAAGCTTACCCCGTCGTCCTCCCCCCTCTCCACCGCCAGCATTGCCGCTATTACTGCGCTTGATACCGGCGGACATTCTCACTCACTCACTCTCTACTCCTTTGCCGCACAAACGCCAGCCTTCCTCTGTCGTGTGGGGAATTGGTATGAGAATTTGGAGGGGAGGTGGTGGAGCTGCTTGACTGGCATCCAACTACGGCCAGAGACAAAGTCATGCTTGACAAAAACCAAACCATGCACGGGACAGACTCACAGGCTCCATGCTCGCGGTGGGTTTGGGGTAGAGGACATGCTGCTGTCAAAAAAAAAAGAACCGTCGCCAAGCCGTTGGCGTTTTTGGCGGTGCAATGAAGGAAGCCGCGCGGAGGCTGCGTGCTGTGAAGCAGGCAGAGAGGATAGGGCAACTTGACACTGAATCATGCACGTTGTATAAATATGACTGGTCGTCAGGAGCGTGTGTGTGGTGCTGTAAAGAAAATTGCTTGCCAAGGAAGACACTTCACGAATTGCAGGCATGTCACACAAGCCCCACTTCTCAACACATGTGTTCTGTTCTGCCAAGAAAGGCCACAACTATGCGCGCGCCAGCTGCAGGCACAACATGCGAGGCAAGGCATCTTTACAACCAGACTTTCAGCACTCTCATTCTGTATTTTGTTGAGGCGTGGAGCCTGGACTTTTCAACCACTTTCTTCCCTTTACCCCCCAATCCCGCCCCACCCATCCAGCATCCAGACTATCTTATTCGTAGGGATTTCAACACCGTGGATGGTCCTTGGCTGGTCGTTGTCCGTTCTTGCCACTATCGCAGACGGGTTCCACTCCCCTCGCCGCAAAATCAACAGTTGTTCTTCCGCCTTTATTGTTCTTCTCCTTCTTCGAGCCTCGATAGTGATGGCTTGGTTCTGTTCCGGCCGCAGCAACACGGAGCTTGTCCAGCGCCTGCGTTCTGCCAATGTCATAACTAGTGAGCGGGTGAAGGAGGTATGTGGGAGTCCAGAGCTAGGATTGGGAACGGCGGAAAAAAGGGGTAACGGGTACGACTGGCCGACAGCAAGGGGATATGTACTTTCGAGCAATGATTTGATTGTACGACAACGTGGAAGAAATCAATTGGCATGCTCCTATCTGACAGCCTTCCTCTTCTCTCTCGTTCAATTCCTTATGAGGTCATGCTCCGCGTGGACAGGGCGAACTACGCCCCGAATTCAGCCTACGAGGACTCCCCGCAGTACCTTGGCTACGAGCAGACCATTTCCGCGCCGCACATGCACGCGCACGCCTTGGAGCTGCTGAAGGATAAGCTGGTTCCAGGGGCGACTGTACGTATGCTCCTTGTTTACTTTTTCAATTGTAGTTCTTCCTCTCTCTGGGTCGAATGCGCCTTTAGCGATCTGGTGGCTGTTTACATGCAAATTACCCTGACTCTCCTTTCTGCCTTCCCTCCCTCCCTCCCTCCCTCTCTCGTTCCCTCCTCTCCCTCGCTCCTCAGGCCATGGACGTGGGCTGCGGATCGGGCTATCTTACAGTTGCAATGGGCCGAATGGTGGAGCCGAAGGGGCGCGTGGTGGGTATCGATATCGTCAAGCCCCTCGTTGCTCTCGCCCGCAAGAACATTGCCAAGGCCGATGGGGACTTGCTGGAGAAAGGTGGGTGTGTGGGTGGGTGGATGAAAAGTGGGTGGATGAAAGGCTGGTGGATGGATGTTTATGAATGGTGGATACAATGGTAGGTGTGGGGGTGTGGGGGTGTGGGGTTGTGGGGGGGTGGATGTGTGGGTGGATGTATCGGTGTGGGGATATAAATATAAATATATATGGGTGTGGGGATATGAATATAAATATATATGGATGTGGGGATATAAATATAAATATCTATGTGTGTGGGTGGGTGGGTGTGGGTGGGTGGGTGTGGGGGTGGGTGTGGGTGTGGGTGTGGGCATGTATCGGTGTGGGGATATAAATATAAATTTATATGTGTGTGGGTGGGTGTGGGGGTGTGGATGTGTCGGTGGATGGGTGGGTGCGTGGTCGGGTGTGGGTGTTGGCATGTATCGGTGTGGGGATGGATGGGTAGGATGTGTGTTTTGGGTGGGGGGATAGTATGTCTTCGTGTGTGTGAGACATCCCTCCCCTCCTCTCTCCCTCCTTTATGAGCTGTGTGCGTCGGAAGCATCCCGTTTCTTTCAACCCTTCTTCCCCTGACCCCTGTCCTGCCTTAACTCCTTCCCTTCTTCCTAACTCCTCTTGCACCTCCTCTCCCTTCAGGAGTGGTCACCCTGGAATGCCAGACAGGCTGGGAGGGCGACAAAGACAAGGGGCCTTACGACGCTATCCACGTGGGTGCGGCGGCTGCTTCCATCCCTCGCTCCCTCGTTGAACAGCTCAAGGTAAGCAGCCCCATTCCCCCGCCTCTCATTCTCGGCCCTTCCCTTGTTCCATCCCTCCACCTTGAGATATTTCTCCTCTCCTTCCCTCCCCCAATCCCGTCTTTCCGCCCTTCCCACGCTTAGGTCGGCGGCATTATGATCCTCCCCGTGGGTCCTGAGGGCGGCAATCAAGCCCTTATCCGGGTGGAGAAGGTGAGCCGACAGACGCGAAACGAAGAGAGCGCATTCCTTAGGGCTGTACTCATCCTTCCCTACCTGCCTGTTTCGCTTCCTTCCTCCATCCCTTCCCTCCCCTCCCCCTTTCCTCCCCCTTCCTCTCTCCCTCTGACCCATTTTTCAGATCAAAGACCACGGTCCCATCGAGGAGACGTATGTGGCACAGGTAAGAAAGCGAAAGGAGATACAAAGCTTCGCTATGGGTGGCCTTCCTCTCCACCCTCCCTCCCTCCCTCCCTCCCGCCCTCCCTCTCCCGTTCCCTCTTTCCAGACCCGATTTACTCATGCTCCCTTCCTCAGTATCATCCGGTCTTCTCTCCCTCCACTCTCTCTACTAGGAGCTGCTTGGAGTGCGCTATGTCCCGCTGGTCCGTCAGAGCCCTTACACCTAGAGGAGGGAGGGAGGGGGGGAGGGAGCGAGTGTGTTGTAGACTGGTTGAGGGAGGAGAGAAGCATGGCATGGAGGGGAGATAGAGGGGATGGGGCAAGGGACATTGCCCCACGTTACACGAGACGAGTCACATGTGCATAGCCAGGTGTTCAAAAGATGACGGGAATTAAGCGGGGGAGAAGTAGGCCGCAGTGGCAGGAAAGACAAGCGTAAGGGTATGTTGTATGCGTGTTTATGCATGTGCGTAAGCCCACGCATGTGTGAATGTGTCTGTATGTTTGTGTGCGTGACGATTTGTCGTATGTCTGCTTATCTGTCTATCTCTGTCGCTATGTGTCGGTCTATGTCGGGGGGAGGCAGTGTATGGTTAGGGGAGTTGAGAGTCTGATTCAACGAGGCTTCAGGGAATAGAAGAGGAAAAACGAGCCTGGAGGAAGAGGGGGGAGAACGAGGGAGCAGAGAACGCATACAGACACGGGTTGTGACCGAACATATAGAAAAAGACGAGCAAGTCAGCTGGGGGAGACGTTTATGAAAAAAAAAAAAAAAAAGAAACCCTCAGTGAGTGGCAACCCTACATTACGCATTTACGTATTCTAACTTTACAATTTATTTCGTACAAAACATTTTTTTTTCCATTCCTCTATCTCCCTTTTTTTCCTCCTCCACGCCTTTCTTCAAGCATAGTTACTCTTGTCATCCTTACCCCAAACGTACACACCCCGCCAATCACCACTGTCCCCAGGACCAAAGCCGCCACTTGCTTCCAACACCGCGTACTCTTCTCCGTCCGACGGTCCAAGACCCAGTATGTGGCATGGAGGAGGCGGGAGACTGTGTAAAGACCAACACCCAACGCCCCTAGGCCGATCATCAACTCCAACCCGTCACGCACGTCGTCAACTGCCTGGCGAAATCGCGGGGCGACCTCTTCGTGCAGGTTGGCATATTGGGAGAGAAGACCTTCGTGTAGTCCCACGTCCACCTGCACTTTCGTCTGCATGAATGAATGGGTGAATTGTTAGCACCTGTTTCAAAGTGTTTTGTTGAGTTACTCTTTCCTCAGTACGTACATCATCCATGGCTGATGGTACCCCTTGCTCCTTTCAGATAGAGAAGGCCCCCAAGCTTTGCAGTTCTAGGCTATGCCTGTATTGCAGTGATGCTGGAGGTTCCATTTAAGTGAGCGGTTATGTTTTGTCGCCACATATTCATGCATAGATGTGTTTTTCATTTATTTATTTGGATTGTGGGGGGAGAAAGGCCGTAAACCTCCTCCCGGCGCATGACTGACGACTGACGCCATTCGTTCTTCTTCACCAGATCTTTCCACGCTGCACAGCACCTGCCTCGTCGCTGCAGGTGTCTATTGCTTCGCGACGAGTGGGCGAGGAAAGGATTGAGGCCTGATACCGCCTTGGCTAACATTGTCGCAGACCCACAAGCCCCACGCACTTACTTACTCCGCTTCCTCACATCTCACACAGACCCCGCTGCTGCAGCATGACGGTCCTAAAGCGCATCCCCAAGGTATTGAGTCCGCGCTTGCTGCACGTTTTGGCCAGCATGGGACATGGCGATGAAATTGTTCTTGCAGGTACATTGCAAAAGGCGGGGTTCGAGGAAGCCTCCAACTTTCTCTCAGGAGGTCGGGATGGAGTGGCCCGCGCAGTGTGCGTGATGAGCCTCTCCTTTTAGTATCGCATTGCAGAGGGAGGCTCATTATTACACTTTCAATTGGAAAAGTAACCTTGGTAAATCCCGTGATTTATACGACCTCCCGCCAATCTCCTGTACCATCTCAGACGCCAATTTCCCCGCCGCCTCTATCGCCTCCCACACGCCGGGCGGGCTTGTCAATGCGGACGGTGCGTAAGTTACCTTCCAGCTTTTCAGCCTTCTCCAATCCCTACATGCTTGTTGATCCGACTTCGCCTCCTCTTATACACATTTTGCGTGCACCCTCAAAGGCAACGACATTCCTACCTTGCTGGACGCCATCATGCAGCTTCTGCCCTTGGATGAGACCGCACCGCCTGCCATGGTCATGGGCATGGTGAGTACGCTTCCTTTTTCTCGCTTTTTTCTTTCTATGGCTGACTAACGATATCAGAATAGACTGACAGGAGGAATTAATGTACCATAATGTTTACGTCGAGATCACTTCTTTTGCTTGGTCCCCGTTCTCGGCAAGATGCCTGAACACACAGCCGCAGGCTGGAAGACGCCCATTTGGGATGAATACAAAAAGATCCTAGCTCATGCAGAAGGGAGAGATATTGCTTTGGAGGGGATAGAGCGGTTTGCCTTCTATGCAAGGAGCAAACAGGCGTTTGCCGTAGTGGCGACCGGGTAAGGAGAGGAGAGAGGGAGGGTGAATAGCTTTTCGGCATATGTCCAAAAATCACTAGCTAACTCATCCAATCCCTCTCCTCGTTCATCCATCCACCCAGAGAAACTGCGTTATACGGGAATCTCATTTTGAAAAAAGGCGTGATCGGCACTTCGAAGTGAATTGCCGACTGTACGGCAAGGATGGAGGGGCAGTGGAATTTATGGAAAAGAAGCTTATGATAATACTACCTCTCACAGTTGGAGTAACGATTGTACATGTGGACTTGTCAAAAAAGAAAATTTTGGGTTTGAAGCTACGACAGAGGAGAAGTTTATTATTTTTTCATAAGATAGCTAATTGTCTGGCTGCCTGATGCAGACACAGCAGCCCAGACACCGCAGCATACATACTTTGGCGCATTGCTTCGCAGCTGGAGTGTTTCCAGGCGAGATTTTTCGCTGAAACTTGCCATGGGCGGCACATGAATATCGAATTTCATACATGCCTTGATTTTGGCACATTGGATCTACATTTATCGGAAAAATTCAAATTGACTTTTTATCGACACTTGGTAGCCTCTTTTGGCAGGCGGTTATCTACTCATGACGTATATTATACCTTTTATCTTTGTCCCCCAAAATCCATAACCTTGGCGGTTTGGTCCTTCGCTATGACCACTTCTATATGATAACGCCATCTAGCCTTGATTCCTCCTCTTCCGTCAACCGTTTTTCCGCCTCATCCACTGTACCCTCCATAAACTCACGCCATTCGTGCTCCCGGCAAAAGCTCCGCTATTTTTGGCCAGTATTGACGTATGGGGTGAGGTAGGCGGAGGAAGTGTGGGAGACGAGGTCATAGGCGGGGGCCACGATCCCAGCTGTGCGAATGTGTAAGAGGGATTGTGTAGGGATCAAGTAAGTCTTGTCTGCATGTGCGACCTGTTGACATCACAGTGTCAAATTGGACAGCTGGCAAGTCCGTTCCTTTCAGTCCTTCCCTCCCTCACCCCATCACTCACCACCGTCCTGCATAGGTGGAGCGGAGGGGGGCATACCTTCGTAGTCGTCCGGGGCCGACTTCGGGATGGGGGGGGCGAGGGGGAGGGGAAGGGACGCTGCGAATGTGATGGGCACCGCGAGCTCGAGCGCATAAATACAGCCAATCTGGGCGATGAGCACCAGCTTGTAGGAGACCTGTGAAGAGAGAACGAAGAATAAATGAGAGATGAGAAAACGACGAATCGAGAAGATGGAACGAAGATAAGAACGATGTAATCATCTTCAAACAAGAGAAATCGTTGTTTATCCGGTTGCGTTCGCATTCCCTCTATCTATCTATCTCTCTCCTCTTATCCTCCTCTCGGGCACCGACCTTGAGAATATGCCCTGCCGTTGTGGTGGGCATCTGGATGGTGCTGAAGCTGGAGGGCGTCCTGTCATGTTCGGCGACATTGATTTTCGGGTTCCAGCGCAGGAAAAGAGGAGGGAAGTTGACGACAGGCTGGACGGGGAGGCAAGCGCCAGGAAGGAGGTTTTGGACGATGGGGATGCCAGCGACAAGGAAGGGAATGCGACACTGTCGCGCAGTTTTGGCAGGGTCATTGACGGTAGTCATAAAAATCTCTGGAGGGGACGTAGGGAGAAAGGGACGGAGAGTGAGTAATCGAGGATTAGATTTGATTCCCAGGATGTGGCCTCTTTCTTACCTCCCATCAATGAGAGGCTCACGCACTCAATCGTGCGCGAGCTCTGGTTATCGACACCCAGGGAAATCGGAAAGGACGAGGGGTCAATGGAGGTCCCGTCTACGAAGGGGAAGACGGTGTTGGGCACGGAGAGGCTGAGAGTGGCTTGACCCTTGGGAAGTACGAAGAAAGAGAAGGGGGGAGGGGAAAAACAAGAGTGAACTTTGTCGTCTCCATCATGTAGTCTTAAAATCTTTTCTTCTCCTTCTCAACACCCTTTTTCCCTTTTCTCTCTTCCTACCGCGCTGAAGCAGCATTTGGTCGTGACCGCGTGGACATCGCGGCGATCTACAGCTTTCTGCATTTCCTGCGAGTTGAAGGGAGGGCAGGATGAAAGATAGGGTGAATGTGGAGCTATGACATGAGACCTACACGCAGCCTTCCTCCCTTCCTCCTTCTCTCCCCCCGCCCCGAATACCGGTGTGATGAGCATGGGCGAGGAGTGCACCTTAAGAGGGAAGGCCAGATTGTAGTCGGGCCAGTTGGGAATGTCCACGAAGAGGGTGATGCCGTACGAGATGTGGGTCCCATGCTTGTAGGAGAAGCAGGAAGGAAGGTCGGGGGGAAGGGTGATCTGAAACTATCGTGGGGGGGAAGGAAGGAATGAAAATCATGCTCTGGTGGTGACGTAATGAGTTGCTGTTCTCATCCCTGTGTCTGCCCAATTCCTATCTCCTTCCCTCCATTCCTCCCGACATACCGCCCACTCGTACGGCCGGTGGGGTTCCAAAAAAAAGGATTGTCCCTGATTCTCTTGTAATATCACGGTGATGGGAGGAGCCAAGGCAGTGTAAGCCTTGTGAACGACGCTTCGTTCCCCCGAGCCGGTCGACCACTCTACACCCGCGCCGCACGAGAGCTAATGGAGGGAGAGGGAGGGAGAGGGCGAGAGAGGGCAGAAGATGGCGGAAAAGGGAATGTGTGAAAGAGGGATGGGGAAAACAACATGGAAATTGCTTCATCGAGTCCTATCTTCGGCCGACTGTTCGTTTTCTGTAGACGTGAGATTGGCTTTTGAATATTCCACCAGACATTCTCCTTGCCTCCCTCTTTCCCTCCTGTCCCTGCTTACTCTCGCGCACACAGATTTCGCCGTTGTCCTCTTGGCAAAGGTCGCCCGCATCTTGCCCCCAATTATTTCACCAGGATGAAACTCCGTCTTAGACAGCCAGAGGGTGATGCCATTCTTGGCGGAAGCCACTTGAGACTATGAAGGGAGTGAGGTGAGGGGAGTAATTAAAGAGCACTCATAAATGGATTTTTAATACACTGCACGTCACATGAATTTCGATGCACCGAGAAAGGCCACAACATACTTACCAATGTGCTTTCATTGACATAAAGCTCCTGCGGTGGGTATTGATGGGGCACGGAATTGGAAGAGGAGGGCGGCGTGCCGTAGGAAGCAAGTCTGTCTGGCCTGCCGTAGGAGGAGGACGCAAGACCAGTCCCAGTGTAGTAGTCGTTGGGAATTTTTGAAGTTGTTGTCGGCACATATGAGTTAGGGTAGGCCATGACTCTGCTTTATCTAGGTCGTCTGCGTGGCATGTGGTGTGAAGGGAAGGGATGGCAGGCAGCTGGAGGGATGAGAATGGCGTGTAACGAGGACGATTTTAAAAAAAAATAAGCGTCGCAATGCAATAATAATACAGTATCAAGATGGGTTTGAACTGGAGCGGGAGCTAGTGCAGCTTGTGTGTGCATTAGGAAGGTGGTCGGAGTTGGATGTGAATAAGGTGTCGACAGGAATGCGTCACTGCAACGGCAACAAGCAAGAGTGCATGACAAAAATGGTGAGATGGCAACTCCTCGGACCCCAGGCCGCGGGGCAGGTTGTCACACTTGTTTTGTCTAGGTTTCTTCCATTTCCTATGAGCGTGTGGAGAGAGGCCGGGGTCCGATGTTGGGCATAGATCAAGCACAAAATACCCGGCGCGCAAGGGGAGTGGATGTGGCGGCCCATGGCGGGGAGGTCCGATCTCCCTGTCTCCGGCAATGGACAAGCTATTATGTGGGTCTACGGTCTACATGACGTATCATGTAGCTAAATTTGCTATTTTGAATATAAGGAGAATGATTTTGAATGGAAATCTCGAGCCAGACACAGTATATTGACCCCTAGTCCATAATTTGACCAGTACGAGAAGCATCAAAAATACCAGCAATTGTGCGAGAGGAAGCTTTGCCATGTGCATCGCTTTGCAGCTCTCTTCCAAGGGCACTCGTTCATGCCTTTGAGACTCACATTAGAACACATGGTCAGACCCACAGCCAGTTTCCATGTGCAGTTACACCCGTATGCACGCCCCGACAGCGAGCAAGCTCTTTATTCAAAAATCCGCTATCGCTCAAATTGCTGCCCATGTGCTAGTTCGCCCTCTCTTCATCATCCCCTTCACTCCCGACGCCTCCTCCCACACCGCACGCACAGAGAGACCAGTCCCAGCACCACCTATAGGATGACACAGATCTACTCCTAGCTGTCTTAAATATCATGCCTTGGTCCTTATTTCCTCCGCCTGCCCTCATCCCTGCCCTGGGCTCCACCCTCCCGTCCCACGCCGCCCATGACCGGGCCACCGACGCGCAAGCCCAGCTCAGGGCTCACATCCTGTCCTGCCAACGCCACCTCAACAACCACAACCATCACCACAGCCACTTCGATAAGTACCAACTGCAGCAGCAGCAGTGGGAGGGATGGTTGCGTGCGGCCCTAGGCCTCGCCAATATCGTTGCCCGGGTCCGCGTCCTAGAAGTGCTAGCCTCCATTGAGGCGATTTCTGGGGAGATGAACGGAAGGGGAGGGAAAGGAGCAGGTGGCAGGATGTTGCTGATGCTACCACTTCCCTCCTCTTCTTCAAATGTGAGCGCGGAAATGCCACCGTCGCCCCACGAAGCACGGCAAGAGGAGCAGGATCAGCACCAACACCAGTACCAGCACCAGCACCAGCAGCAATACGAGGCCGTGCCTTCATCACCGCCTTCGCTCCCACCGCCTTTTTCTTTATCGGCGGCCTGCTTGTTATTGCGAGAGATCAAGCATTTCCTGGAGGCGTACGTAGATGAAGAGGAAGAGGAGGAGAAGGGAGAGGAAATCGAGGGAGTTGAGAAGGACGAGGTTAAGGAGGATGAAGTGGAGAAGGAGGGTCGTCCAGAGCATAAATATGGCGAGAAATCAGTCCTCGACTGCCTTTTGACTTGCATGGGTCGGCTGGCCAGAGATGCCGCTGACAGGAAAAAGCAGGAGGGCAGCAGCAGCAGCAGCAGTGAGGACGTGCTTGAAACTCTGAAGACCCAGTACATTGACGGTCTCTGTCCCCTCTGGCTAAATCTGGCCCGACGACCCTCTTCCCCCTCTTCTTCTACAACAGCAACCACAGCTGCAGCTGACGCCTCCCTCTCTTTGTCGCGCTCCGACGCTTCATCTTTGCCTCATGCCAAGCTCAATGGCAGGACAGGTGCGCGGGCAAGCAGCATCAGCAGCAGGAGGAGCAGCTCGAGCATTAATGGGTACATGGTTCAGAGAAGCAGAAGAACGTATGTGGCCTTGCAGCTTCTCACCCGGCTGTTAATGCAGGCACCCTGCCTGTTCCAATCTACCTTTCCCTCTTCCCCTTCTTCCCCGTCTCATTTTAGGTCTGATGGACCTCAGCAGCAGCAGCAGCAGTTGGAGAAAAGGGAAACGGAGGATCGCGAGAAAGAAGATGGAAGGAGAAAGAAGGAGGTTGGGATGTATGTGGGAGTAGAGAAGGCATTGTGTCTCTTCGAGCGGCTCTTTTTTCCGGAAGGAGAAGAGGGAGGAGGGGGGGCAGCAGGAAGGGGAGGAGAAGGAGTCTTGTATAACTCTGACAGGCGATTGCGAGTAGTGGCTAATGCGACATTGGCTGCGTTTCTGGCCTACGAGCAAGAAGGAGGGGAATGGTGGAAAAGGGAGAAAGACAACAGCGGCTCGCCATCCCTGTCGTCCCTGCTTTTCAAAGAGGCAGTGGGAGTCCTACTCCTTCCTCCCCCTTCCGCCTGCACCGCCACAGCTGTTGCTGCAGCGAGCACCGCTACCGCTCCTCCCAACCCCACCAGCCGGTCTCGCTTCCGTTCTTTTCGCTCTTCTTCCTTTGTGGCTTCACCCACTGCTGCCACTGCTGCTGCCGCAGCTACTGCTGCAGGCACTGCTTCGTCATCTGCGGCTGTTCAGGACAGGACACACGCCGCCCTGCTCCTACTTCGGACCCTCCTGGTCGACCCTCTCCTAGGCAAGGACGACGACAACAGCAAGACAAAGGAGGAAGAGGAAGAAGGAAACAAGATGGTGATGGCCTTGTCTCCCTCGCCCCTCCTCTCCCCCCACGCCCATCTCTCCCTCTGTTCTCGTGTAATCGACCTCCTCTCCTCCCAGCCCTCCTTCCCCTCCCCTTTCCTCCTCCAAGCCGCATGGGCCGTCATTCCCTCCCTGGCCGCTACAGGCCCGGGACCGCTTGCCTTCTGGCAAGCGCACTCGGCCCGCCTCGTTCCTCTCCTCCTCTCTGCCACTGCCGGGGAAGGGGGAGGGAACAGGGGACGAGCAACGGCAGCAGCGGCTTTCGAGTGTCTGGGCGGTATGGCCGTGCTTCTTGGTCCAGCCTTATTCTCGAGAGTAGAAGAGGAGGGAGGGAAGGAGGGAGGGAAGGGGGGAGGGAAGGAGGTGCAGAGCTTGTCTTCAAAAGAAAGTGAGGGAGAAAGAGGAGGAGCAGGAGCAGGAGCAGGAGGAGGACGACCACGACGACGGTCAGTAAGCAGCGGTGCCATTGTCACTACCTCCGTCCCTATACCTTCTTCCCCCCATTCCTCACCCTCGAACAAAGCCTGGTTCAAATTGGATGGCGGCCGAAGGGTAACCTCTTCCCTTCTTCTCTCCTCGGAGATACCCGGAGGTGGAGGAGAAGGAGGAAGGGGGAGGGGCGACAGCCTCACAGAGAGGCCGACTCTTCCTCCTCGCTCTTCCCCACAGCAGCACAACGCGGAGGAAAACGGTGACCTTCCTCTCCAGCAGCACCAGCACCAGCAGCCACCTGAGTTTACCTTTCCTATTCTGATTGGTTTGATCGAGAGGGGACTGTTAGACTTCCCTCTCTCCCTCCGCCCCGCCCTCCTTCGCTGTCTCCATCGGCTCCTGCAAACGCGGGAGAGGGAAGGAGGGATTAGAATGAGGGAAGAAATGCAAAAGGTGATGGGACCCCTATTGCCTCTCCTCTTCCTCCCTCCTCCAATAAGTGCCGATGATCCAGCCAAGGCGGCGCCGAGGAGAGGCAGCACCAGCAGCAGCAACAAACCCCCGAGGAGCAGCTCCAGTGGCAGCGAAATCTTTCGAAGGGGCAGCATTAGGTGGAAAAGGACGGACGATAAAAACATGTTCCACGATAGGCGGAGCAGCAGCAACAGCACCAGCACTACCTCCACCATCCCTCGTTCTTCCCCCACTCCCCCCCCCGCCGTTCTTACCCCAGTCCTCCTTCAGACCCTCCAAGGCCTCCTTCCCTCCCTCCCTCCCTCCCTCCGACGCACCCTCCGGGAGCTCCTTCTCTTGGAAATTAGTCGAGTAGTGGCCACTCATGCACAGCAGCAACGACCAGGCCTCTTACTGCCTTCCCTCCCTCCCGTCCTCGCCCGCCGCCAACGCCAGTGCCACCAACAGCAACAGCAGCGGCAGCGGGAGAGAGAACAGAGATTGAAAAAGCCAGACGAAGGGGAGAAGGGGGAGGACGCGAGGGAGGAAGGGAAGGAGGGACGGCAGCATAGCAGGAGTTTCGCGACGAGGATGGCCATGATGCTGAATCACGCCCTCCCTTTTCCCCTCGCCTCTCCTTTGTCTCGCGGTGCTAGAGGTAGCAACGCTCCTCTCCCTCAAGCGGCCCCTCGATCTCCCTTCTCGTCCTCCTCCTTGGTGAGGAACAGTACGAGCGCCCTGTCTCCTCCCCCACCTATTCTCCTGCCCTTCTCTCTTCCCTCCCGTCCCACCATCCCTTCCGCCCCTCCCTCCCCCTCCTCCTCCTCCTCCTCCTCCTCCTCTTCCTCTTCTTTCTTTTTCCGCAGCCATGTTGGTATTGGTCGTCTTGCACCTCCAGGCCGAGCGGTCAGCGTTAGCGAAGGAAAAGGAGAAACTGCCTCGCCCGCAGCAGCAGCAGGAATAGGGGTCCCCCTCATCCAGCCGCTATTCACGAACTCCAAGTCTATGTCTGCTGCTACAACTACTGCAACTACCGGTGCTGCTACTGCGGAAAATCCCTCATCTTTTCCTTCTGCTTTGCGACAAATCAGCTTTGGAGTCGTCCCCCCCCTCCCTCCTCCTTCCCCCTCCCCCTCGCAACTGCAGCACAGCTTCTTCTCTTCTCAGGCCTCGGGCGGTCGAAGAACAAGTAATGCTGCTGCTGCAGCTGCTGCTAGTCCTGCCAGCCCTCGGCAGGCCCGCATTCCCTCCCTCCTTTCCCCCTATCGGTCTTCCTCCTCTTCTCCCTCCCTACACCAACAGCCGCATCAGCAGCGGCAGTCCTCCTCGCCCTCCCCCTTTTCCTCCACCTCGACCTTCTTTGCCTCCCTCTCGACGCTCTTCCATGGGGACGATAAGAAGGGAGGGCGAGAAAGAAGGGAGGGAGCGCAAAGCGAGAGCGTGAGCGTGATGCTAGAAGGGAGGGAGGATGAGAGGACGAGGAAGGGAGGAAAGGTGGATACGGCAACGGTCCTCCTTGCCCTCCAAGCGCTGGTTGATTTCAACTGGTGGGTGATAGATAAGGACAAGGACGAGGCAGAGAGGGAGGAAGGGTTAGCGGCCGAGGTGGCGGAGGTGCTGGATGGCGCGGTGGGCCGCCTCTTGCTTTGTGATCCCGATCCTTTCCTGCGACAGCAAGCAGGTCTCGCCCTCATCACCGCCCTAAATACCTACCCTCCCTCCATTCCGCCCTCCCTCCCTCCCTCCCTCTGCTATCGCCTCCTTTCCGCAGCCCTCGCGGAGAACCACCTGTGGGTACGCCCCCTTCTCCTCACCTCCCTCCTCTCCCCCTCTCTCCCTCCCTCCTCCCTTCTCCCCCTCGGGCTGGCCAGCCCTCCCGCCCTCCCTCTCCTCCTCCTCCTCACACAAGACACCGAAGCTTTCTCCCTTCGAGCTCAAGCCACGGCCACCCTCAGCCGGCTCCTCCCTCACGATCTCCCCTCCCTCCTTCCCTCCCTCCGTGGGCTGTGGGTATGCCTCCTGTCTACCGTCCTGGACGGCCTCGGAAAGGGTCGGCTGGCGGGGGAGGGGGGGAGGGGAAAGGTGGTTGAGAGTCTCTGGCTGCTGCACACCCTGCTGCAGGCCCTCCCTCCCTCCGTCCATCCCTACCTCCACCCTTACGTGCCCCAGATTACCCGCCCGCTGGTGGGGCTGGTTGCGACGAGGACGAGGTCGAGGAAGGAAAGGAAGTTGGGTGGAAGGGGGGGGAATGACGGAAATGGTGAAAGAGGAGGCAGAGAAAGGCCAATGGGCATGGAGGAGGGAGGCAACGAAGATGAAGAAGGAAAGGAGGGAGTGGTGATGCATGGAGAGAGTGTAACGGCCGCCTTTGCAGTGCTGGGAGAGCTGGCATTGATCCATCCTTCCGACCTCCGAGTCCACATTCACACCCTCCTACCCCGCCTGGTCAGCGTTCTCGTGGCCGCCGCCAGCAGCAGCAGTAGCAGCACCAGCAGAGGCAGCAGCAGCCATAGTGATGGTAGCAGCAGCACCGACGGCCGCGTCAACAGCAGCAACCATCTGAGTCGAGGGGGAGGAAGGGGAGGAGGAGCATACCTGAACCCCTCCTCCTCCACCATTACCCCCTCCTCCTCTTCCTCCTTCTCCTCCCTCCCTTCCGCCTTCTCGCCCTGGCGACGGAAGCAAGTGGTCTTACGGGCCCTCGGCCAGCTGTGTGGGGCGACTGGAGTCGTCAATGACGTCTACCTCACTTACCCCTCCCTCCTTCCCGCCCTGACGGCCATTCTCCAACAGCAGCAGCACCAGCATCAGCAGGGAGGGAGGGAGATCGGGAGGGAGGACGGGGGGCAGAGGGAGCTGGCGGATGTAAGGGAGGAAGTATTGCGGGTGATGGGGACCTTGGGAGCCCTCAGTCCACTCCTCTACAATGATCTGACTGCTGCTGCCACTACTGCTCCCTCGGGAAGGGAGGGGAAAGACATCAAAAACAAGGGCGAGACGCAAGGGAGGAAGGGGGGAGTGGCAGCGGGAGGAGGGAGGGATGGGCAGGCAGGGATGGGTGGAAGAATGAAGGAGAACAAGGAGGAGGAAGAGGGAGAGGAGGAGAAAGGTGGGGAGCGACTAGCGGCTCTGGTCCCTGCGGAAGAGCTTTACCCTGAGGTGGCGTTGCAGGCACTCTTTAGGCTGCTGAATGACGCCCCCTCCTCCCCCCACCATGCCTTCATTCTCCACACCATCATGATTGTCTGCCGTCGTCTCCTCTCCTCGTCCCCTCCCTCTCCCTCCTCCTCCGCCTTCGCCTCCACCGGCACCGCCTTCCGCCAGATTTTCGATCCGATCCTTCCCTCCCTCCCGCCTTCCCTCACCACCTGCTGGCGGCCCTCTCTCACGCGGCTCCTCGTCCGCGGGCTTGCAGACAGGGCGAATAGGCCTGACATCTTAGCAGACTTAAAAACTTCTATTCTTGAACACCTTGCTCTCCTGTTCGAATGGATGAGGAAGGGGGGGAGGAGGGGCTTATCCCCACTGGCCTTCCTGCTTCGGAACCACCTTCCTTTCCTTCTTCCCTTCCTCCATGGGCTTTACAGGCAGCAGCAGGACAGGCGGCGTTTCCGTGTGTGTCTGCGGTTGGTTTTCCTGCTAGCAGCGGAGGAGGAGGAGGAGGAGAATGGCGGGGGGGAGGAAGAGAAGCAGGGCGGGGGGAAGGAGGGGAATGAGGAGGTCCGTCGATTGGTGGTGGCTGAGGTGGTGCCCTGGCTGGCGGCTACTCTGAGGGGGGAAGGAGGGAGGGAAGACGGGAAGGAGGGGGAGGCGCCTTACCTTCGTGCCTACATTAGTAAAAGGCGAGAGCGGAGCAGGAGTGGGAGTCGAAATGCGAATCGACTGGAGGGGGAGGAAAGTAGGGAGGACGGTGATGGCGGCGGGGAGGAGGAGGAAGAGGAGATGGAGGAAGACAACGACGGCAACGATAGTGACGATGGGGAGGAAGAGGACGAGGAAGAGATAGAGGACGACGGGGGGGAATTGGACGATTTGCGGTGGCGTATGCGGGAGGTGCTGATGTGTGTGGGACGTCTGGGGGCGATGGGATTGGGATTTGAAGGCCTCTCCCTCCTCCTCCCTGATATAATTGAATTGGTGAGGGAGGGAGGGAGGAAACGCTCTTGGCCTACACGACGCTTGGCAGCGGTCTTGCTCGTGCAGCTGGCGACGACGAGTCAGGAGGGGGGAGAAGGAGGGAGGGAGGGAGGGAGGGAGGTGGTGAGGCTGCATGTCCCTGCGTTGGTGGCTGCTTTCTTGTCCTTGCTTCCTCCTTGTTCTTCTCAAGGGGATGATTATCGTGACGGCCCCCACCAGCAGCAGCAGCAGCAGCAGCAGCAGCAGCAGCAGCAGCAGCAGCAGCAGCAGCAGCAGCAGCGGATCGGGGTCTCTTGCCTCTTCCACCTTCTTGCCAACCTCCGTCTTTGTTCCCCCCCCCTCATCCTCTCCATTCGTCAAGCACTCCTTGCAGCCGCGCTCCCTTCCTCCCTCCTTTTCGCCTTCGACAGCCTCATGAAGAGCATCCTTCTTTCCCTCCCTCCCTCCCTCCCTCCCTTCTCTCCCGAATTCGCACCCGTCGAGATCCCATGGGCTCAAGGCGCAGGAGGAGCAACAACCAAAAGAAGAGGAGGAAAAGCCGCGGCAGGATTTCTGCCCATGAACGCTTCCACTCTCTCCTCTTCCGGGGCAATAGAAGGAGGGGGGGAGGGAGGGAAGGAGGAGCCGGCCCGAGGACCTCCTCCCCTTGGCAGTGTCCTGAAAAGCGATCTGGCTACCCCCGCCATCTCCTACTCTTCCTCCTTTTCTTCCGCCTCGGCCCTCTCCCCCTCCCACCACTTTCAGATAAATCTCCCCCTTCTTGAAACCACCTGTCGCCCCCCCCCTCCCTCCCCCCCTCCTTCCCCCGGCGCCTGGTCCGACTGGCTCCGCATTTTTTCCCTTGAAGTCCTTCGTCACTCCCCCTCCCCCTTCCTCCGTCCCTGCTTCCCCCTTGCCCAAGTCCTGCCCTCCCTTGCTCCCTCCCTCCTCAATCCTGCCTTCTATGCCCTGTGGACCGCGTTATGTCCCTCCTACCCCTACGGCGACGACGGCAGCCAAAGCAGCTACCCGCTCCTCCCCTCTCTCGAGGCTGCCCTCCGCTCGCCCTCCCTCCCTCCCTCCCTTCTCAACACCCTCCTGGGTCTGTGCGAGTACATGGAATTGCGCGAAAAACCACTCCCCATCGACATGCGCCTGCTCGGGAGGGAGGCGGGGAGGGCCCAGGCCTTTGCCAAGTGCCTCAAGTACAAGGAGAGGGAGTTCCACGCAGACCCGTCGCCGGAGTGTGTGGAGGCCCTCATCGAGGTCTACAATCAGCTCGGGCTGAAGGAAGCGGCCTGCGGGGTGCTTCGGGCCAGGGAGGGAGGGAGGGAGGGAGGGAGGGAGGCGGGGGGCCTGAGGCCGGCGTGGTTGGAAAAGATCGTCCAATGGGAGAAGGCTTTGGTCTTGTATGAGACGTATGGTGAGTAGGGGGAGGGAGGGAAAGGAGGGAAGGGTGGAAGTTTTTTGGTGGCGGGTATAAAGCTTGCTAGGGAGGAAAGGTATAAGAGAGAGGGAGAGGGGGGGGGTGGAAAGGAGAGAAAGAGGGAGGGAGGGAGAGGCAGGGACCCTCGCTCACTCCTTTCTACTATATTCACTTACAGCGGACACCGTCGAGGCCGAGCAGCGGGAGAAGGACGAGGAGCAGCGGAAGACCGCTGCCGCCTACGCTTCTTTTCCCGCCAGCACCAGCACCAGCACCAGCACCAGCAATAACTTGGTGACGCCAGCCACCACAAGGCAGAGGCGTATTTCCTCCTCCACCACCGCCGCCACCACCGCGAGTTCCCTGGCCCGGCGACGATTTTCGGTCACGGCCTCAGGCAGTGGCAGGCGCTGGACGATTGGAGAAAGGGAGGGACGGAAGAACGCGGGGGAGGAAGGGAGAGAGGCGGAAAGAAGCAGGAAGAAAAGGAGTAGCAGTGGAATGCGAGGGGAGCAGCTCCCACAGCAGCAGCAGCAGCCGCGTGTGTTGGTTATGGTAGAGGAGGGGAAGGAAACGAGCAAGGCAGGGAGTGAGGGTAAAGAAAGGAAGAAGAAGCAGGACTCGGGTAGGGAGAAGAGGAAGGACGAGTCGACGGCTGTGATCTTGAATCAGTTCCACCTCCTCGAAGCCAAGGTCAGTTAAGCCTTCCCTCACTCTTTTCTTGTCTCTTTTTTTTCAACCTTCTTCCCCATGCATTGTCCGCTAAAATTAGAGCTCCCGCCTTCCCTCCCTCTCTCCCTCCCTCCCTCCTTCCCTTCTTTCCTCCTCAGGTCGGCAAGCTTCGCTGCCTAGAGGCGCTGGGCGACTACCCGGCCTTACTCACCGAAGCCACCCACCTCAAGGACACTCTCCTTCCCACTCCTTCGACCACCGCCACCACCCCCTCTACCTCGACCTCAACATTCCCCAAAGAGGAAGAGAGCGAGGAATGGAAGAATTGGCTGACCCAGACGCTCCTCCTTGGCACCAAAGCCGCCTTCCACCTCGGCCAGTGGCACGACATGCACGGCTTCCTCCACGCCCGGAACCAGCACCTCTCCTCCTCCCCCTCCTCCCTCCTGCTCTCCTCCCTCCCCTTGTTCTCGGACGAGGACCCTCTCTACTACTCTGCCCTCCTCCATGTCGCGACCGAGCCCCCACCATTCCCGCAAGCCACGGCTGCCATCACGGCCCTTCGTGCCAAGCTTGCCCTTACCCTCTCCTCCGTCCTCACCGAGTCTTACACCCGGGCCTACCGCGGTCTCGTCACAGCCCAGCAGCTCGTCGAGCTCGAGGAGATCATCGCCTACAAATGCGCCGCCGCTTCCTCCCTTCCTTCCTCCTCATCCCCCGCCCTCCTCCCCCTCCTCCGGGCCAAATGGGACGCCCGCCTCCGGCACGCTGCTCCTGATGTGAAGGTCCTCCGTCGGCTAATCTCCCTCCGCCCCCTGCTCTTTCCCCCCTCCCAAGACGTAAGTGCCTGGCTTCGTCTGGCCTCCACCTGCCGACGACAAGGGCAGCTTGCCTTGAGCGGAAACGTCCTGCGAGGGCTGGGCGCTAGCCTGGAGATGTGCTCCCCCCCTTCCTCTGTCCCTCCCTCGTCCTCGTCCTCCTTCTCCTCCTTGGTCGGCGCCTCAAGCTCCGGCTCGGGGCTCGGCCGTAGAGGAGGAGAACGAGGAGGAGGAAGCGAGGGAGAAGGGGAAGGAGGGACAGGGGTGGATGACTTTTCCACCTCCCGTAAAGGACATGCCTCCTTCTCCTCCTCCCGCTCCAGCCCCCTCCCGCCTTCCTCCTCCCCGCAAGTCAAATACGCCGTTGCAAAGTACCTGTGGGCGGCCGACCAAAAACCCAGAGCCATCCGTCTCTTGAGGCACCTCGAACGGGACCTTTCCAATCCCCCTTCCTGCTCTTTCCACCCTCCCTCCCTCCCTTCGTCGTCTTCTTCTGCCCCGCCCTTCCTCTACCCGTGCCAGCATGACTGTGTGCCGCGGGTGTTCCTGGATGAGGAGGAGGGAGGGATGACAAAACAGACGCTTCTCTCCAAGATCCTGGTGCGGATAGGGGAGTGGAGCCTGTTGCTGCACGAAATTGGAGGAGGAGGAGGAGGAGGGGGAGGTGGGAGGGGAGGAAGGGAGGGAGGGAGAGAAGGGCTAAGCATGTCGGTCTCGGCCTCGGTCTCGGGCTCAGGCCTGGCCGTGTCGGCTTCATCGGCATCCATGTCAGGGCAAGGAAGCAGTAGGAGCGGGGAAAGGGGGGGGGAGGGAGGGAGGGAGGGAGGAAGGGGAGATGGAGGAGATTCTGGGATGTTTGAGGAGGGCCACGGCATTGTGTCCGACGTCTTACAAAGCCTGGCACGCTTGGGCTACGGCCAACCACGCGATGGCGGAGAAGGAGAAGAGGAAGGGAGCGGTCCAGGTGCGGACGGACGGAAGGGGGGGGGGGGAGAAGGAGGGAGGAAGAGGGGAAAGACTTACCAATGGTCAAGTAGATGCCAGCACGCTTGCATAGCGATACTCACCCCCACAATCCACCCTCCTTCCCTCCCTCCCTCCCTCCCTCCCACAGGAACGTCAGCACCCACCCACGTTGCACGGCGAGAAAGACGAAGAAGGGCAAGCGAGCTTTTCCACCTCCCCTTCCTCCCCCTCGTCCTCGTCTTCCTCCTCTGCCTCGACCTTCACCGTTCAAGCCATCCAAGGCTATCTCCGCGCCCTCTCTCTGGGGAGCACAAGCTCGTCCTCCCTCCCTTCCTCCCTCCCTTCCTCCCTCCCACCCTTTCCCCTCCTCCAAGATACCCTCCGTCTGCTCACCCTCTTTTTCACCTCCTCTCAATCCAAAGGGAGGGAGGGAGAGAAGGAGGGCGTGGCGGAGGCAATGGAGGAGGCACTAACCTCTATCCCTCTCCCAACCTGGCTCGACGTCCTCCCGCAGCTGATCGCGCGCATTGATGCGCCATCAGGGAGGGTCAGGGGGTGGGTGAGAAGGCTGCTCATTCTTGTTGGACAGATCCATCCCCAAGCACTCATTTATCCAATCACACTGGCGGCCACCACGGGCATGAGGGAGGGGCGGAGGGAGGGGGGCAGGGAGGTGTTGCGGGCGCTGAGGCGGGAGGGGCGGTGGGAGGGCTTGGTTGAGGAGGGGGAAATGGTGGCGAGGGAGTTGATTCACGTGGCATTGACAAGGCAGGAACTGTGGCATGAGGGGCTGGAGGAGGCCAGTCGGCTCTATTTCGGTGGGGGGGAGGGAGGCGGGGCGGGAGGGAGGGATGTACGGGCGGCGGTGTTGGTGCTGGAGAGCCTGCATGTGAAGTTGGGAGGCACGGGGCTGGAGGGGGCTGGAGGGGGGGAGGGAGGGCGGGAGGGGGGGGAGATACGGAGTGTGCTGGCCTTCTCGCATGCATATGAGAGGGAGCTGGCGCAGGCGTATGTATGGTTGTGCCGATACAAATTGAGTGGGCTGGAGGCCGACATGTGTCAGGTAGGAAGAAAGGGAGGGAGGGAGGGAGGGAAATAGGGAGGGAGGGAGGATGTATGTTTCTTGTCGAGTATCGTTCCATCTCACCCTCCCCTCCCTCGTTTCCTCCCACCTTTAAGGCGTGGGACATCTATTGCAGCGTTTTCCGTTCCCTCTCTCAGTACCTGACGGGGCTCAAACGCCTCGACCTCGGACATGTCGCTCCGCGTCTCCTGAGCCGCAGAGCCAAGGACCTCATGCTGGCCGTGCCGGGTAGGGAGGGAGGGAGGGAGGGAGGGAGGGAGGAAAACAAGGGAAGGGAGGGAGGGAAAACGAGTCTCAGTTTTGTTATGAGCATAACATTCACGGCCCTCCCTCATTCTACCCACCCCTTCCTTTCCACTCAGGCACCTACAAGCCCTACCAGAGCATCATCCGGATCCAGTCCTTCTCCCCCTCCATCCTCGTCCTCGCCTCCAAGCAACGCCCTCGGCGGCTGACCATCTGGGGCAGCGACGGACGGAGGTACATGTTCCTTCTGAAGGGACACGAGGACTTGCGGCAGGTATGAAGAAAGGGAGGGAGGGACGAAGGGAGGGAGGGAGTCTCAACAAGGATCTGTGGCGGTCCTGGAAGGAGGGAGGGAGAGAGTGTCCAAAAGCAATTATGATCTGCGGCAAGTATGGAAAGAGGGGAGGAGTGAGGAGGTGGATTTGGATTTTGGAAACAGCGCTATGGTCTCTCACCGACCGTCCTCACGCGCTTCCTTCCTTCCTTCCTTCCTCCCTCCCTCCCTCCCTCTCCCTCCTTCAGGACGAGCGCATGATGCAGCTCTTCGGGCTGGTCAATGCCCTCCTCCGCCATAATCCCGCCACTGCCCGGAGTAGCCTCCACATCACTCGCTATAACGTCATGCCCCTCTCGGCCAACAGCGGCGTCATCCGCTGGGTCAAGAATTGCGACACCCTCCACCAAGTACGCCTTTCTTCCCTTGCCCCCCTCCCTCCCTCCTCCCTTTTCTCTTTGTTACAGACAGCCGTCAGCTTCATCCTCGCGTCCATCTGCAGGCCGGCATCCAACTCACTCTCCCTCCTTTCTTCCTTCCCTCCTTCCCTCTCTCCCTTCTTTCCTCCCTCCTTCCTTCCCCCCCTCCCTCCCCTCCTAGCTCGTCAAGGACTACCGAGAATCCCGCCGTGTCCGCCTGAACCTCGAGCAGCGCCTCCTGTCCCAGACAGCACCTGACTACGAGAAGCTCCCCCCGCTGGGGAAGGTGGAGGTGTTCCGGTCGATCATGCTGCAAACGCGGGGAATGGAGATTGCCAAGATGCTCTGGTAAGGAGGCCGGAGAGGGTGGAAGGGAGGGAGGAAGGGAGGGAGGAAGCGAGGAAGAGATGTCTTGTCATCATTGACCGCTGTTCCTTCCCTCCCTCCTCCCTCCCTCTCTTCCTCTCAGGCTCAAGTCCAGCAACTCGGAGGTCTGGCTCGAGCGCCGCAACAACTACACGCGCTCCCTCGCTGTCATGTCCATGGCTGGCTACATCATGGGTACGACGGTCGCCCGCCCTCCCTCCTTCTCTTTTTCTTTACCTCTCGGCTTCCCTGTATGCTTTGGTCCAGGCTCCTCAACCTCTGTATCCTTACCGCCCTACCTCCAGGTCTAGGCGATCGGCACCCTTCCAATTTAATGCTCGATCGCGTATCAGGCCGCGTTGTCCATATTGACTTCGGGGACTGCTTTGAGGTAGGGAGGGACGGAGGGAGGGACGGAGGGAAGGAAAGATCTGCCACGGTTTGTCCATGGACAAGCTGATTTCTCATCTGCATATTCACAGCTTTAATTTGCCCCTCCCTTTCTCCCTGACTCCTTGTCTTTTTTCCTCCTTCCCCAGGTCTCCATGACTCGGTCCAAGTTCCCCGAAACCGTGCCGTTCCGACTGACCCGGATGTTGATCAACGCCATGGAGGGAGGTGGGGTTGAAGGGAGCTTCCGCCTCACCTGTGAGAACGTCCTGGAGGTCCTTCGGGACAACCGGGAGTCGCTCATGGCCATGCTCGAGGCCTTCGTCCATGACCCCCTCGTCTCGTGGCGCCATCTGCCTTCCACCACATCTGTCTCTGCCGCCTCCTCTGCTGCTGCTGCTGCTGCTGCTGCAACTGACACTATTGGCCCTGATGCTGCCGCTGCTTCTGAGCAGCAGCCCTCTCTGTTGGGGCTGCAAGCAGACGATAAAGCAGCAGCAGCAGCAACAACAACAACAACCGGAAGAACAGCACTACCAATAGAACGATCTGCTCCCGCACCTTCCTCCCTGTCGGCTTCCACGACCTTCTCGTCCCTGGCCGTCATCATGGAGGAAGGAGGAGAGGACGGGGGGACGACGGGCAGCGACTCCGCTGGTCACGGCGCGAATAAGCCATTTTCCATGGCATCTTCGCTTGCTGCTGCCACATCCCGGAGAACAAAGGCCTCTATGCTGAGCAGTAGTATCAGCACGAACAATAGCGGCGGCAGCAGCAGCAGTCGCAATGTCTTGATGATGGTCAACCTTGCTGCCGGAGGAGGAGCAGAAGAAGAGAAAGGCATTATCAGCAGCAGTAGTACGGCCAGCAACGGCAAGAGCCAAGCTGAGCCCCTCCTTTCAACCAGGGGCACTCTGGTGGCCGCTGGGAGCGATGTCACGTCAGAACCTCCTCCCTCCATCCTTCCTCTTGCAAGAGCAGGGTCGGAAACTGCTACTACTGCTCCACCTCATCCTCTTCCACCACCACCACCACCACCACCTCTTCCAACTCCTCTTCATTTGCCTCCGACTAATTCGCTTTGCGGCACTGCAACTCCCAGCATTGACGCTGAGCTGAATCAACAAGCCTTGGACATCATGCATCGCATCCAGCTGAAGCTCCTGGGACGAGACTACCCCCCTTCCTCCTCCACTTCTTCCCTCACTTCCTCCTTGTCCTCCACGGCGATGACAAGGACGGCGGGCTCAACTACGACAACTTCAAGAGGTAGTCCAGAGGAAGAGAAAGAATCTAAAGTTGGTAATGAGGAAGGAGTCGAGGAGCTCGGTACGTCCTCGTCCTCGTCCTCGTCCTCGTCCCTGGGGCACCAGCAGGCGCCGTTGTCGGTGCAGGAGCAAGTGGACATGCTGATCAGGCAAGCGACATCGGTTGAGAATCTGAGTCGATTATTTATGGGATGGTGTCCGTTTTGGTAGGGGGGAGAATCGCGGAAAAAGGAGTGAAGAATGTATTGGATTGAGGGGATGGAAGAAAGCAGAGAACGTCTAAATTCAAGATGTGAAAATGGAGAGTCTTTTGAAGAGAGAATGGAAAAGGATAAATTCTGTATGTATGGGATCTACCCAACAAAACTGAAGGACAGTTTTTTTTTTTTAATGAATAAACAATTAGTGCGTAAGAAAGTCCTGCAGGATTTTTGTAGGGAGAAGAAAGGCTTCTAGAAGCACATCAGAGCTCGGTGATACATCCAGCTCTCTGGGTGCAGACTCGCTTCGTATTTTTCTTATTCCTTGTTACCAATTGCACGCCCACCGCACTGCTAATCGAGCAAGAGAGCATGCGACCATCTGAAAACAGCCCGTCACGAACCATGTCACCACTTGCTCAACAAGGTCTTCACCCATCTCTATTTTTAGAAAGACTTCGTGCGTAAAAGCCCCCACCAAGGTTATTACGCCTAGGGCAACGCCGGCACGCACAGATTCATCGACACCTGGAGCCCACGCCCGCGTAGTCTCGAGGCCACTTCGAAAGACACGGCCAAAAAAGGATGCGTGTGATTGTCTTTCACCTTCTTGTTGTTGTTGCAGTGGTAGTGTGGACTTGTATAAGAGGCTATAGGCTCCGTAGGGTACGCCGACACTGAGTACGCACAGCGTGATCTGCACCAACACGTCCGACGATGGATCCTCAGCGGGAGCTTTTAATGACGCCATGAAAGCAAACCATATGACTAGAATAAGAAGTATGAAAGAAGCGTGTCCGAAGATATTTAACGTGGTCACTACCACCTCGGAGAATGTGGCTGGCATGGTCGCAAGTTGAGGTCCCTATGTGCGGCAGGATGCCTCTGTGGAGTGCGCTGCAACGATCCGCTGGGTCAATATGAGATCGAATGCATCCTTAATGCGTAATTATTAACACTGGCTGATAGTTCAGGGGGGAACAAATGAAATGTTGATCGTCTGGAGGACTTTACGCACTCCAAGACACGTGCCTAGAAAGTGCCTCTTCGGGCCTTCATGCGATCAGCACGGACAGATTTGGTCGACAGTCTGTCTGGCTCCTGGTCGAACAGGCACTGAAACAAGCCTAAATCACGACATCATGCGGCTGTGAGCGTTCGTGTCCTCTGTCTTTTCTGGTTATGCATGGGCCTTGAGGACAGAGAAATGGAACAAATCTCAGGCGACGTCGACGTAGGCGCCATAAGGCATAAGACAGCTGCCCATGGCCCGTCCACCCAAACAACCCGACCATAGACACAGCAGCATCTGAGCTTTTCCCTTTCGTGTTTTCTTCTTCTTTCGTTGTTGTCAATTTACATTAATGAATGTGGTTCACTCTTTTCCTGTTCTATTGCCTTACCCTGCTCTCCATCCACACGCATGACAGGCAAGTAAAAGCCATTGGCACATCTGTCAATAAAGTAGCCAGAGCATCAGACCGCCGTGCAACAAGCAACGCCATGAAGGCCCAAGAGCTCCAGCTGCTGGGGAATATCCTGGCCTTTCTCAAGGTATGCATGCAGTGTTTGCTGTATATTACATGTAGCTCTATGCAGATGTGGGCTGTATGCGCGGTATTACTGGCCTCAAGTAGATGCACCATCGGTGGATACACCATCCCACGCCATTCTTCCCTCCACTCCCCATCCTACACACAGGCCAAGGGTTTCGACAAAACGGCCGCCGTGCTTTTGAAGGAAGGCAAGGGAAAGGGGGCCTTATCCCTGACTGTGGGAAAGCAAGACTTGCTTGCTTTGTATGTCAAGGCGGTGGGCGGGTCTGCGGCTGCTGACTTGGGGTTAACCTCCTCCTCATCATCATCATCGTCGAGCGAAAGTGACGGTGAGAGTGAGAGTGAGAGCGAAGGTGAAGGAGATAAGACGAAGCAGGCCGTGGCAGGGCCTGTCACGCCCAAGGATAAGAAGAAGGGGGCTAACACACCTGTCACCACACCTGCCGCCGCGTCTTCCTCCTCCTCCTCCTCCTCCTCCTCCTCCTCCTCCTCCTCTTCCTCCTCCTCTTCCTCCTCCTCCTCCTCTAGTGAGAGTGAGAGCGAGGACGAAGAGAAAAAGACCAAGCCGAATGCGACTGGTCCTGCGAAAAAAAACAGTTCTGCCAAGACTGCTGCTGATGCCGAGGAGAGTGACTCGTCTTCCTCTTCCTCCTCCAGTGACAGCGATAAGGAGGACGAGGAGGAGGAGACGACGACGACAACGAAAAAAAAGGCACCTGCGGCCAAGCGCAAAGCAACTTCTCCTCCTGCTACTGCTGCCTCATCTTCATCCTCCTCATCATCAAGCGAGAGTGACGACAGCGAGGAGGAGGAGGAAGAGGTCAAGGAGAAGAAGGCCTCCACTCCCAAGAAGCCCGCAGCGGTGCAAGTCGCCGCCAATAAAAAACGAAAGGCCGCAGCTGATGCGCTCTCCTCCTCTTCCTCCTCCTCGTCGTCGGAGGATGGCGATGACGAGTCCAGTTCCAGCGATGAGGAGGAGGAGGAGGAAGAGGAGGAGGTGAAGGGGAAAGTGGAGGGAAATAAGACGACGAAAACGAAAGCTGCTGCGCCTAATAAGAAGGCCAAGGTCGCGAAAAGCAAAAGCAGTAGTAGTAGTAGTAGTAGTAGTAGTAGTAGTAGTAGCAGTTGTAGCAGTAGTAGTAGCAGCAGCAGCAGCAGCAGCAGCAGCAGCAGCAGCGAGAGTGACAGGTATTGAATGTACCCCCCCCCTTCTCTCCTGCCATCCTTCCTCCCTCCCTCCCTCCCTCCCTCCCTCCCTCCCTCCCTCCCTCGCTCCCTCCCCTAAGCATCCTTTGCTCCCTTCATCTCCTCTCTGAGTCCCCGTGCCCTACCCTCCTCCTATCCCCTCCCCCTCAAACACCCACCAGCGAGAGCGAGGACGAGGAGATGGTCGCCGCCCGCAAGGCCGCTGCTGAAGAGGATCGACGACGGAAGTCGGTGGCTGCGGCCATGGCATGGCAGGCAGCCCAGGATGAGAAGGAGCAGCAGCTGCAGAGCCCCGGCGGAGGCAACGGCAGCAACAGCGGCGGCAAGGGGGGAGGAGGGAGGGGGGAGAGGGCGCCGGGGGAGGCGTTCAGGCGGGTGGATGACGTGTATTGGGGTGGGCAGATCAAGGACGAGCGGTTGAAGGATAACTCTTGTGAGTAGGGAGGGAGGAAGGAAGGACTGTGGGTTTTAAGTGGCTTTCGTTCGAAGCTCGTGACACTAGGAAATGATGGCACTCACCTTCCCTCCCTCCTTCCCCCCCTTCCTCCTTCAGACGCTGGCACGTTCGGCAGCGGTGGATATGGCGCGAAAGCCAGCGAAAAGTTAATGACGGTACGGGGGAAAGATTTCCGGCACGAGAAGACGAAGAAAAAGAGAGGTAACTACCGAGGGGGTGCCATCTCCCTAGCGAGTCACTCGATTAAGTACGACTATGGCTCAGATGAGTAGGGAGGGAGGGAGTGAGGGAGGACTTGAGAGAGGGAGGACGGGAGGGGTCCGGGTGGGGTGTGTAGTGTGTACTTGTGTGATGGGTTGAAGAAAAAAGAGAGAGGAAAAGAAGAGAGAGGGGAAAAGGTGGAGTGGAGGAGTAGGAGGAGGAGGAGGACGACGACGAGGAGAACGACTTTGTATCGGTGGAGGGGGGGTGGGGGGAAAGAGGGGGGAAGCAAGACATTAGGCAAAGAGGCAGGCGAAAGGGAGGAAGGGAGGGAGGGAAGGAGAGAGGGAAACGAAACAAAGAACCGAACCCATATATTTGACTAAATGGCTCTACTACATTTCATCTTCTTTGTTGCCGCTGCTCCTGCTGCTCCTGCTGCTGTTCTACTTTCTTATCGTCACAAGCTCAAGTGCCCTTCACCATTCCTACCCCTACTACTGCTACTTCGGTCGCTGCTCTTTCTCTCATTTTGTGCTGGTGGTGTTTGTCGTGCTACTGCTGCTGCTGCTGCTGCTGCTGGTACAGTGGTAGTGGCTCTAGCTGCATCACTCAACGTTTCTTTTCTTCCCTTCCTCTTTCCCTTCCTCCCTCCCTCCCTTCCTTTTTCTTTCACAACACAATTCGACTTGCCACTACGATTTAAAAATAAGAAGAAGAGTACGCAGTTATCTACCCCTCCCTCCCTCCCTCCCTCCCTCCCTCCTTTTCGTCACGGTCCCACGAGCAGGGAGTGGAGGCAGAAAACCAGGAAGAGTGCGCCGCCCTGTACGAGGGAGGGGGGGAGGGAGGGAGGGAGGGAGGGAGGGAGGGAGGGAGGGAAGGAGGGTTGGTGGGCGTCGTGTCACACAGAGAGGGGGGCAGGAAAAGAGGGAGGGAGAGGGGAGGGAGGGAGGAAGGGAGAAGGGGAGGGAGGGAGGGAGGGAGGGAGGGAGGGAGGGAGGACGTACCGTGGAGGCGACGGTCTTCTCGCTGATCCTGGCAGCCAGCATGCGGCCACCTACTACCGCCAGCCCCGTGCACAGCGAGTGGCCTAAGATGCCCCCGGCCGTCACTGGAGGGAGGGAGGGAGGGGTGGAGGGAGGGAGAGGGGGGTAAGGGAGGGTGGGCCTGGGCAGAGAAGGCCAGCAGCCATTACTTTGGGGGGAGAAAGGGAGGGAGGGAGGGAGGGAGGGAGGGAGGGAGGGGACGTACCACCAAAGGGATCCTTGGCAGCAGCGAGGGCGATCGTCGCGATTTGAGAGCGGTCTCCCCATTCGGCCAGAAAGGTGAGGGTGAGGGCCTGGGAGAGAGAGGACGGGAGGGAGGACGGAAGGGAGGGAGGGAGGGAGGGAGGGGAAAGATCAATCGTCTGTCCTCCTGTTTCTTCTTTTCCCTCCCTCCGTCCCTCCCTTCCTTCCCAGCAGAAACCATCCTCGTCCCTCTCGCTCCTCTCCTTTCCTCTCCTCTCCTCCCCTCCCTCCCTCCCTCCCGTACCTGCGTGAACACCTTCGTCCCTCCCCCCCCCTTCCCTCTACTGTCCTGCGGGTGGTATGATCCCTGCCGCCCATGGCCCCCTCCCAACGGCGACCCGCTCCTCTCCTCCCTCCCTCCCTCCCTCCCTCCCTCCCTCCCTCCCTCGCTGCAACTGCCGCTGTTGTTGCTGCTGTTGTTGCTGCTGCTGCCATTCTCGAGGTGCGTCATCTCAGTCGAGTGGGGGGAATGGCATACGTCTGGGGGAAGGGAGGGAGGGAGGGAGGGAGGATGAAATATGGTCGAAACGGCACGACCGTTGCATCAGGTGAGCAAAAGCGAGAACGAAAAGAAAGGAAAACAGCGGGAGGGAGGGAGGGACGGAGGGAGGGACGGAGGGAGGGAGGAAGGGAGGGAGGAAGGGAGGGAGGGAAGGGGAAAGTACCTTCTTTCTTGTGAAGTAGTTCCTCCTCCACCTCCTGGAGCTCGTCGCTGGGGCCAGAACCCTCCATGCCCTGAGCTTCCATGAGGAGCTTGATGCCAAAGTAGAGGAAGAGGAACTGAGGGAGGGAGGGAGGGAGGGAAAAAGGGAGGAGGGATGGGCCGAGGGAGAACGATGGGGAGTCGAGGAAGAGGGAGGGAGCGAGGGAGGGAGCGAGGGAGGGAGCGAGGGAGGGATGGACGTACCGCTGAGGCGTAATGTGTGTATTTCCGGGGGAGTACATTAGGGAGGACGTTGCCGATGGCGGCCGAGAGGATGGTCATCAGGATTAGGGCCCCTGAACAGAAAGACAGGCAGCGTCGGAGAGAGGGGAGGAGGGAGGGAGGAAGGGAGGCACGGAGGGAGGGAGGCAGGGGAGGGAGGGAGGCACGGAGGAACAAGGAGCTGTGAGCACCAATAAGAGATATCAAGGTCAAGTTCTTTAATGCATTCCTTCCTCCCTCCCTCCCTCCCTCCCTCTCTCTCCCCCTCCCACTTACCAATGGCCCCGCCGAAGATGAGGAGTCGGTCGTAGCGCATGGCCAGCACGGCAGCGATGAAAAATGTCTTGTCCCCCAGCTCTGTAACGAGGATCATGGACAGGGAGTTAAAAAATGCGGGCCAGAAGCCCAGGATGGGCATACCCGACTGCAGAGGAGGGAGGGAGGGAGGGAGGGAGGGAGGGAGGGAGGGAGGATGGGAGGGAGGGAGGGAGGGTGGGAGAAGATGGAATGAGGTGTGAGATGACTTATAGTATGCGGCATCCCTGTTTGACGGGACAATTTTCTCTCTCCCTCCTTCCCTCCTCCTCACCTCGTCTACATCGGAGGCCATAACCTCTGCCGCCCCCTCGATCCTTTTTCCCTTCCCTCCCTCCTCCCCCAGGGCTGGATAAGCGTCATCCCCGAAGTTGTCTGCCCGAAAGAAAACGACGCTGCCATCCCCGCTCCCGCTGTCGGGGAGCACATTCTGTGAGGGAGAGGGAGGGGAGGAGGGAGGGAGGGAGGGAGGGAGGGAGGATGAGCTGAGGAGTCGACAGGGAGTAGAGGAAGAGGGAGAGGAGGGGAAAACGGAGGGAAGAAGGGAGGTAAAAGGGGGGCTTCATATTGCACGTACCTCTGCGCTGATTAGAGTGATCACGCCAATGAGAAGGACGGCAAGCACGAGGAGGCTGCCCATGCAGAGGGAGCGCCTGGGCTTAGAAGAGAAGGTGGAGGAGGACGACAACCACGAAGAGGAGGACGTGGAGCGGGAGAGGGGAGGAGGGGCAAGAGATGAGGTGCTGTGGGTGACTCTTCTTCTTGGCATTGTTATCTCAGTACCACTGCTGGTTGTTTCTGGTCGTTGAGAGGAGTATTAAGGCCTTGACTTGGCGAGACTCCTTCTGATAATGATGGTGGTCTTCCTTCGTCAACAGAGAACGTGACAAGACGAGAGGGCGCGCACACTCCAAGCCGGAGGTGAAGAA
>CP038134.1:1063251-1135841 GCA_004519485.1 Nannochloropsis oceanica | reverse complement strand
CTAATCATACAACCATAATGATTGCCACAGCTGTAACGACAACGACAGCCCTGCCCTTACTCTGGGGTTGGATGAGGAGGAAGGGGGAGGGAGGGAGGGAGGGAGGGAGGGAGAGCAACCGCCTGTGGGCTTGAGCGATGGTCGTTACTTCCACCCCCTGTACACCACGACCAAGGAGGACGAGGAGAGGGAGAGGAGGAAGGCGAGGAGGAAGGCGAGGTGGATGGGCATGCAGCGACAGAGGAAATTGGACGAAGGAGGTGCGTTGTAATAGTAAAGTGTATGAATTTATGGAGAGAGCGATGATTGCCTCAACTCAATCCCCTCGTCCCTCCCTCCCCTTTCTCTTTCTTGTCCTCCTTCTCTCCCTTTCTTCCTCTCTCTTTGTTCTTCCTTCACCTCTTTCATTCCCTTTCTCTTTTCCTCTTCTCTTTCTTTCGCTTCGTAATTCCATACCTCCTCCGCGATGACACGTCATTTCTCTCCTCCTTCCCTCCCTCCTTCCCTCCCTCCCTGGGAATAACAGTCGACCGCGGGGAGGACGGGGAGGAACACCTGGCCATGCTCCAGCACACAGGGGAGGACGAGGACGAGGACGAGGACGAGGACGAGGACGAGGACGAGGTGGAGTCGGTGATGACGAACGAGATCAGCACGGATCCGTCTTGGCGGCAGGTGAATTAAATACCCTCCCCTCCCTTCCTCCCTCCCTTCCTTCCTCCCTCCCTCCCTCCCTTTCCCCCTCCATCCACTGCTTCCTTCTCTACTGATTCGTCTCTCCCCCTCCCTTTCTTCCTCCCTCCCTCCCTCCCTCCCTCCCTCCCTCCCCCCTCCCCCGTCAGGTCGTCTCTTTCCCCTTCTTCTACATCGCCTTGGGCACTACCCTGGCCACCAGCGGCTTCTCCTTCGTCGAGCCCGTTCTCTCCGAGCACCTCATGACCACACTCAACGTAAGCACGGGAATGCACCCTCCTTCCCGCCCTCCCTCCCTCCCTCCCTCCCTCCCTTCCTATCAAATTCCTTCACTCATATATCCCTTTTCGCTCCTCCCTCCTTCCCTCCTTCCCTCCCTCCCTCAGGTCTCCACGTCCCTCTCGGGTGTCTTGATGGGTATCCCTTCCATCACATACATCATCGCTGCCCCTCTGGGCGGATGGCTCGGGGAGAAGATCGGATACAGACCCATTCTCTTCATAGGTACAACATCCCCTCCCTCCCTCCCTCCCTCCCTCCCTCCCTCTCTCCCTCCCTCCGTTACGACACTGCCCCTCCCGATGGTTGGTGATCACAGGCCTCGATCACAGGCCTCCCTCCCTCCCTTTCTCCCTCCCTCTCTCCCTCCCTTCCTTCCTCCTCCTCCTCTCGGAGCTTATTTCGCCTCTCCTTCTCCCCCCCTCCCTCCCTCCCTCCCTCCCTCCCTCCCTCCCTCCCTCCCTTCTTCCAGGCTTCGTCCTCTTCTCCATTTCCCTCGTCTTTCTGGGTCCAATGCCCCTCCTCCCTAGCAATCTCCCCTCGGGTTTTACCTGGACTATGCAGGTAGGGAGGGAGGGAGGAAGATGTTTACATCACTGATGGAGGGCCCTGCGACATCGCCTTTATTGTTGAGTCGATTTCGGTCCATCCTCTTCCCCTCCTCCTTTCCTCTCGCTTTCTTTTTCTTTGTCCTAGCCCTCATTAATGTCTGATCCCTCCTCCCTCCCTCCCTCCCTCCCTCCCTCCCTCCTCAGGTGTTGGCGCTGGGCCTCATGGGAGTCGGTTCGGCGTTGGGCACCATCACCACCCTTCCTGATATGAAGCACGTCGCAGGTCCAGGCACCACGGATATAGGTAAGGAGGGAGCGAGGGAGCGAGGGAGCGATGGAGCGAGGGAGCGAGGGAGGGGAGGGGAGAGCGAGGGAGGGAGGAACGAGGGATCAGGCATCAATTAGCTTTTGGCAATGTGTATGTGCCTCCTCGCCCTCTCTCTCACACATACTCACACTCTATATATTCCACACTCTATCGAGACGTCTATCTCACACACACTCTCTCTACATATTTCCAGTGGCCTCGATCTTCAGCAACGTCTGTGTACCGGCGGGGGAGGTGGTCGGGCCGCTCATCGGGGGGGGGTTGACTGAACTCCTCGGTAACTACGCCCTTCCCTCCCTCCCTCCCTCCCTCCCTCCCTCCCTCCCTTCTTCTTGGGCCTGATCTAAAAATTCTACGCCGGGTATCTTGCCTTGATAAAGACCACGACACTTCCGACCCTCCCTTCTTCCTTCCCTCCCTCCTACCCTTCCTCAGGCTTTCGATGGGCTTCATTTTCGTTGGGGCTGGCCTTAGGGGCCTACGCCGTGTGCCTGGTGGTGATGGACATGTCGGGCACCATGCCGTGGACGCACCACCGAGATCCACGCCACGTAAGCGAAGGGGGGAACGAGAGAGGGAAGGAGGGAGAGAAGGAAGGGGGGAAGGGCTCTAGATATCTGCTTGGAGGCAATAAATGTCTTGCCACTCTTCTGTATAGTGGGTTGGCAAAAGTCTTTGACTGTCTTTGATAACTCTCACACCCCCATACTCTCACACTCTCTCACTTGCCCACTCTTTCTCTCTCACTCTCTGTCAATTTTCCCTCTCACCACATTCTCATCAACAGAAGCTCTCTTTAGTGCACTTCTCTTCCTACTCCTCCACTCCTCCCTCCCCTTCCTTTTCCTCCTCCACCTCCAACTCCCTCCTCGTCGCTCCTCCTCCCCATCCTGCCCCCTCTCCTTCCTCCTTCCTTCTTGCTCCCTCCTCCTCTCACTCCCCCCCCTTGACCTGTAGCTACTCCTCCTTTCCAGCCACGCCCGAGGAAAGCCGCCGTGGAGAGGGAGGACGCGCGGGAGGAGAAGGAGGACGAGGACACTACCAGCAGCAGCGGCAGCAAGAGGAGCTCTCCCCTCCTTCTTATGGAAGGAAAATGACGGAAACGGATGAGTGAGAGGGCGTAGAAAGGGACGCATGTACATATTTTTTTAAAAACGTGTATAGGTAGGAGGGCGTGGAGGGGTAGGGGAGGGGCTGTGTTGAATACGTATCGGTTTTGACGATTTAAAATGAAGGATTGAAATGAAAACATGCGGAAGGTTTACTCTAGCTGTATTGTTTCTTTGTTCCTTGTCTTTGTACATTGTTTCTCGGGTAAATGAAAAAAACATGAGGAACGATGGTGCCCCTCCATCGCCGTTTGCCTCTTCGATGGCTCGCGGGTTGGCGTGCTGCTGCTTCTTTCTTGATTGCCCTTGAAGGTCGGACATGCGGTGCGTACTTAAGACTCAACATGTGTCATGCCTTGCAGTGCTCTTTTAGGCTGTAGCAGGGCATGTACCTAAACACAATGTCACGCACAGCGTCTGGTGCAAGAAGCTGCTTGCTATTTGGGGGGGCGGTGTTGCAACATCAAGTGATGGTTGTCCAAGCCCGACTAGGGGGAATCTAGCTTCACCCATCCGCTTGACTCGAGGCATCAGTCCATCGCGCATTTTATGTGAGCGTGCTCGAAATTCTTTCACCCCATTTGCCCCTTCTACCTTAATTTTACTTGCTGCCACAGGCCTAGCCACCCTTCTTCTCAATCACGCTCCACTCAACCCTCTCTTCCCTCCAATGACTCCTTCTCCTCTCCCCCCCCCAAAAAGGAGCCATGACGTTCCACGAGAAGCACCTCGATGCCTTGGTGTCCTTCTTCGGAAGCTGGGTGCCATTAGCGGATAAGACGGTCTACCTGACTGTGCCTGGTATGGACGAGGCACTGGCACCCTTGGGGGCGACCCTGGGCTTCGAGATCGGCATGCTCAAGGTGAGGAAGTGAGACGTAACGGAGGAGGGAGGGAGGGGGGAACGGATTCATGTAAGGAGGCTTTGGTGATTAATTTGTGCTTATTTGCAAATATAGTACTACGTGGAGGGCCTCTGAACGTTCAAGGCGATCTCGCTCATCTATCCTTTCTCCCTCCCTCCCTCCCTCTCTCCCTGCTTCCCCCACACCCACTGTAGTATGTACTGGCCATGTTCCTTGCCTACCCGCTGTCAGGCATCCTTAATATCTTACCATCGGCCAACGCTAAGCATGCCTTCTCCTTGGTGGTGGGCTTGTGGTACGCGCAGGAGATTTTTGGCAACCAGGTAGGGAGCGGTCGAGGGAGGGAGGGAGGGAGGAGGGATGGGAAGGGGGGAAGGGAGGGAAAGGGGAGCAACAGATGTTGAATATTGAGATTAATTCATCATGCGTGTATGTAGCTAGCAGCCGTTCGATCTTCCAACCGTCCCCTTCCGCCCTCCCTCCCTTCTCCCTCAGTGGGTGCATTCGTTCCTCTCCTCGGCTGTGTCGTACCTCATAGTCTGTTTCGGCCCCCGGAAGCATATCGCTACGCTTGTCTTCCTCTTCACCATGACGTACATGAGTGTCAGCCACCTGTACCGCCTCTACGTAGACTACTTGGGCTGGTCGCTGGTAGGGAGGGAGGGAGGGAGGAAGGGAGGGAGGGAGGGAGGAGGGCAGGGCGGGCGGAAGCTCACTTCAAAATCTCCTTTTGCACCGAGACACCCGACACTTTCCTTACCCTTCCATATCTCTTCTTTCCTCCTTCTCTCTCTCCACATGATCCTGACGATCAAGCTCTCCTCGTTTACTGGCCATTCCTCCTTCCCTCCTTCCCTCCTTCCCTCCTTCCCTCCCTCCCTCCTTCCCTCCCTCCCTCCCTCCCTCCCTCCTTCTCTCCAGGACTTCACTGGTCCACAGATGATCTTGACCATCAAGCTTTCCTCGTTTGCCTACAACGTTTATGACGGCGTGGTGGACCTCGACACCATCTCCAAGCCCCAGGTGGGGAGGGAGGGAGGGAGGGAGGGAGGGAGGGAGGGAGGGAGGGGGGGAGAATGACGTACAATAAGAGTTTCAGCTGGGAAGCTGCTCAGGTTTTGATTGGTCGTCTTTCCTGCTTCCCTCCCTCCCTCCCTTCCTCCTTCGCTTCCCGCCTCCCCCCCTCCCTCAGGAGAACAAGCTCAAGATCCGGGTATTTAAGGAGCGGCTCCGCTACGCCATCACCTCCATCCCCTCCCCCTTGGCCTTTTTCGGCTACGTCTACTCCTTCTCCACCTTTTTGGCAGGTACGTCCGCCCTCCCTCCCTCCCTCTCTCCCTCCTTTCTGCAAGCCCCGACCCCGCGTATGAAGACCGCGCTTCGATCACTTCAGTCATCCACCCTCCCTCCCTCCCTCCCTCCTTCCCTCCCTCCCTCCAGGCCCGGCATTCGAGTACTCAGACTACGCCTCAGTCATCGACGGCTCGGCCTTTGCCAAGAAGGGAGGGAAGAAGGGAGGGAAGGAGGGTGGGGCGCCCTCCTCGTTGCTGGCTGCGTTGTGGCGTCTGCTACAGGTAGGATGACGAGGGAGAGAGGGAGGGAGGGAGGTGCTGACACCCTTCCTTCTTTTGTTAGTCCACATCCTCCCTACCTCTCTCTATCTCTAAATTCTGCCCCCTGATGTTTCTGCCTCCTCTCTTTTTCTTCATTTTGCCCCCTGATGTTTCTCGTACGCAGGGCGTCCTGTGCCTGGCCCTCCACCTCGTCGGCTCGGCCAAGTTCAGCCTCGGCAATGTCCTCTCCAAGGAAGGTCAGTCCCTTCCTCCCTCCCTCCCACAATGCCTTCCTCTCTAAACATGCTCACCTCCCTCCCTCCCTCCCTCCCTCCCTCCCTCTTCCTTCCTTGCCCCCTACCTTGCCCCAAGTCCTGGCCATGCCCTTCTTCGAGCGCTGGCTCTTCACTCTCATCGCCCTCTTCTTCTGCCGAATGAAGTACTACTTCGCTTGGAAGGTATCTCCTCCTCCCCCCCTCCCTCCTTTCCTCCCTCCCTTCCTCCTCTTCATGTCTTTCTCTCATCCTCACTAAAAATGAACAGGTGGCGGAAGGATCGTGTGTCGTGGCCGGCTTCGGTTTTGAAGGTACGTCCACCCTTCCCTCCTTCCTTCCCTCCCTCCCTCCCTCCCTCCCTTCTCTCACCTAGCCTCCCTCCCTCCCTCCCTTTCTCCCTCCCTGCCTCTTTCCCTCCAGGCTACACTGAGGATGGATCGGTGAAGGGGTGGAACGGTATTTCTAATATGGACATATTAGGCTTCGAGACCGCCACTAATACCGCCGAGGCCTCCAAGGCCTGGAACAAAGGTCAGGAGGAGCTCTGGATACATCCCGAGACCTGCCCTCCCTTCCTCCCTCCCTCCCTTCCGCTCTCCCTCCCTCCCTCCCTCCTTCATTTCATCGTCATACCTTCTTGTCATCCGACATCTACCCCGACCCTCCCTCCCTCCCTCCCTCCCTCCCTCCCCCCGCAGGCACCCAAAAATGGCTGCAGCGATACGTCTATTTCCGCAACAGCGAGTCGCTCCTCATCACCTACTTCGTCTCCGCCTTCTGGCATGGTTTTTACCCGGGGTAGGGACGGAGAGAGGGAGGGAGGGAGGGAGGGAGGGAGGGAGGGGGGGGAGGGAGGGAGGGAGGGAGGGAGGGAGGGAGGGAGGGAGGGAGGGAGGGAGGGAGGGAAGGAGGGAGGGAGGGAGGGAGGGAGGGAGGGAATGAGGGGAGGGAGAAGGCGGGGCTAAGAGGCTCACTCTGTCTAGGGTGATACGAAAATCCTTCATCCACCCACTTTCCCTCCCTCCCTCCCTCCCTCCCTCCCTCCCTCCCTCCCTCCCTGTAGCTACTATCTCTTCTTCTTCTCCATCGCGCTCGTGCAGACCGTGCAGCGGGCGTGGCAGAAGAAGGTGTCCCCTTACTTCACCTCCTCCATCCCCACCCTCTATCACCTGCTCTGCATCGTCGTCTTCTCCGCCTACATCAATTACTTCTCGATCGTCTTCCAGGTGGGGAGGGAGGGAGGGAGGGAGGGAGGGAGGGAGGGAGGGAGGGAGGGCAAGGTAGCCTGGCCTTTTTTACTGGTAGTTTACTTCCTCTTCTTTGCCCATCCAGAAGGCTCATTTCCCCGCCAATCCCACCCTCCCTTCCTCCCTCCCTCCCTCCCTCCCTCCCTCCCTCAGGTCCTGGCCTGGGACCGAGCGATGGCCGTGTGGAAGAGCTCGCACTACTGGGGTCACCTCGCGACCGCGGCTGCCTTTGCACTCACGTCCGTGCTGCCCTCTCCAAAGAAGGAGGCGGGGAAGAAGGCGTAGAGGGAGAGAGGGAGGGAGGAGGGAGGGAGGGAGGGAGGGAGTGGGAAGGAGGGAGGAGGGAGGGAGGGAGGGAGGGAGTGGGAAGGATCCACCAGGATTTTAAATAGTACAGGGCTTCCCTTCCTGAGGAGGAGATCTATCTGAGGGAAGATTTGACACCGCGACATATAAACAACATAACGAGAGCACCAACAAGACGGAGTGAAAAATGATGAAGGATAAGGAGGACCAGAAAGAAAAGAAACAGAAGGGGGAGAGGATGAAGATAAAGAGGAAAGTCGTCTCCATAAGAGCCGCAACTGCAGTAACAGCCGCAACAGCCGCAACAGCCGCAACAGCAGCAGCTGCCTTTCCCTTCTCTTGCTCAAGTAAACGTCATCCAAAATCACAAACCGTTTCATTCTTTGCAGTCTCGCTCTTCTCCTCCCTGTCCCCATCCCTCGAGCCTCGTTCGTTCGTTATCATTTGTTTCCCGTCATTATCATAGATTTTTTTCCCTTTTAAGTCGACTCGAAAATGCCCTGTACGCGGACCATCCCCTTCTCTCCGTAGTTGAGGGTGGTGGCCATCCGCTCTAGCTCCTCCTTGTTCCCTACGGCCACGATGTTGGTCACTTCCTCGGTCTGGAGGGAGGGAGGGAGGGAGGGAGGGAGGGAGGGAGGGGATGAGAGAGGGAGGGAAAGTGGGTGGATGAAGGATTTTCGTATCACCCTAGACAGAGTGAGCCTCTTAGCCCCGCCTTCTCCCTCCCCTCATTCCTTCTGTCCCCGGTCCCTCCCTCCCTCCCCCCCTCCTTCCCTCCCTCCCTCCCTCCCTCCCTCCCTACATCGTCGGGTGTCTCGAGGGAGACCGTGACAGTGTCCTCTCGCGCAGCACGCTGCCAGTAAAACACGCCCCTAGGGATTAAAGAGAAGAGCAAAGGGGGGAGGAATGGGAGGAGGAAGGAGGGGGGGAGGGTTAGGAGAAGGTGAAACGTCAGCCAGCAAGACGAGGGAGGAAGGGAGGGAGGGACGAACGGAAGGAGGGAGGGAGGGAGGGAGGGCACTCACGCGTATGGAGAGGCGAGGGTAATATAAAACCACTTTTCTCCAATCTCCTGGAACTGGATGGACAAGACGAGGGCTAGGGAGATGAGGCCCATAAAGGTGCAGAAGGTGAGGAAAAAAGCCTGGCTCTTGCTCTTCCCCACCACGCCCTTGAACGTGACGGCGCTCCCCTTATTCTCCGAAATCTGCGGAAGAGGGGAAGGAGGGAGGGACAGAGGATGGGAGGTAAAAATGCAGAAATACATAGGATGAGAGGGGAAAATGCAAAAATACAGAGGATGGGAGGGGAAAATGCAGAATGTCGACGTTTGCCAAAATGTCCTTTATCCCTCCCTCCCTCCCTCCCTCCCTCTCTCCCTCTCTCTCTCCCTCTCTCCCTCTCTCCCTCTCTCCCTCTCTCCCTCTCTCCCTCTCTCCCTCCCTTCCTCCCTTCCTCCCTTCCTCCCTCCCTCCTTCCTTCCTTCCCTCCTTTACCTGATAGTTTTGGCTCAAGAAATATGCCATCACCTCCCCCGCCACCACCTTCAGCTCCTTCCCCTTTCCCTCCTTAGCATTGGGCCCCGGTGCCTCGAAGGTACGACGGACGTCCTTACTCTTTACGGAGCGTGTGACAAGGGAGATGAGGCCGGGAAAGGAGAGCGCGTACAGGCCTAGCGTAGTGTAGTACGAGTACTTGCTGTAGGTGGAGGGGGCGTCGGCCACAGCGTCGGTGACGGAGCCAGCCACGGCATCATCTGAGGAGGTGGAGAAGATGGAAGCATGGGTTAGAAAGAGTAAGGGAGGGAGGGAGGGAGGGAGGGAGGGAGGGAGGGAGGGAGGGAGGGAGGGAGGGAGGGTGGGAAGGAGGGTGGGAGAAGAGGAAGCATGGCACGTGGTCAGACCTACCCGCGAGGAGGAGGATGGAGGAAAGGGCGTCTTGAGCGACTTGAGGGTCGAAGAACGCAGCCAAGGGGGCACCTCTTCTGTTGCTGGTACCGATCGCCAAGGGGCGGCGGGCTGAAGGGTAGGGGGGGGGGGGGAGCAGAGGGTGAGTAGGGGGGTCGTCTGACTAGGCAAGGGAAACGACACGAGTCACACGCACTGAGAGAAGTGGGGGGAAAAAGAATAGGAAATGACTGGAATACGAATATGGCTTTCTATCGAAATCTGCACACCTTTTAATGGACACCTCCGTCCGACCACCCTTAACGCTACGTACCAGCTATGCCGGCGGGGGAACGACTCACAGGGGCCGAGGGCATGACAAAGGATTGGGCAGCCAGCAGCAAGCTGGAGCTTGCCAAGGCGGCGACGAAAAAGGAGGTCCGGCCGTGCATGGCTGAAGATTCAAGTGTCGTTCGACTGTGATTTTGTTGGTGGGGAATCGGTGTGAGCTGGTGAACCCGTGTGATGCATGGCCATGTATCCATCCGTGCCTGCTGGCGTCCCTCTTGTGTGTTGGACAACGCCAAAATGTCATATAAGCAAAGGCCAGGCTGGACAGGAGACGCATTTGCACCAAAATCTCAGGGTGCAGCTGTGAAAACTTGTGCAGATTTAAGGCTGAGGGACAATAATGAGCAAGTTGACTTCGTCGGACCAGCCTCGTCAGGTTAGTACCGAACAACACCTCACGTCTGCCCGCGTTTGGACATCGGACTGCTGGCTCGGCAGCTCGAATAGAGGCAGGTGAACCCGTCCTTTTTCTAATCGTGCTCCCCTTACAAACCAACATGACCTTGACGACAACCAGTATAATAAGGCAAAATTCATGGAGGAACCGCAGCCGTGCAGCAGCTGCAGCAGCAGTGCGGGTAAGTGTTTCTCTTGATCATCAAGCTCCGATCCCCTTTGCTTTGACCTCCCCTCTCACTACAAAATGCATGCCCTGACACGCAGGCCCCGCAATCCCGGAGTACGATGAAAGCATAACTGTCCAGAGTGAAGAGGATGTAGAGCTCATGGTGGGGATGGGCGTCTGTCTGCTCGTTTTCATCCTGGTCACCATCTTTTATGCTTCTCCCATGCCGCCGCCGGGGTCTGCGAAAAAAAGGGATTGCGGCCAGACGCAGGTGGCCCGAGGTCATGTTAGCCCGTCACGAATGGATCAGTGTTTCCATAGAAATAGAAAGAATAAGAGGTGCGTGAAATGATCGATGTGTTCACTTGACGAGGTCTTGCGTTTGTCCCTCATCCTTTTCTCCCTCCCACCCTCCTATACCCCAACAAATACCTTGCTGTCTCACAGCCACTAAGGAAGAAAGGCATTCATTGGGCGCGGCAAAAATCAAGTAATCCAGAATTTTTAATGCATGAGCAAGTAAAGACGAGAAAGAAGTTGTATGATTTCCTTGACCTGCCAAAGCAATTTGAAACTCGGCAATAATAAGGGAATAATGTGCAACAATTTATTGTTGGAAGGCTTTCCCTCGTGTGTAATGCTGAGAGGAGGCACGCTTGTGTGAACACTTGTCTTCGCATTTGTCTATGAATCGGTTGCACGCGATAATTTTAGGATTGTAGGAAACTCAGAAAAAGAATTGACCATGTACATAGCGCAACAAAAAAAGAAAGAGTGAGAAGAAGCACGAGCAAGGCGCATGTAAGAAATAATCTACACACTTTGGTCTATACTTTACATCGAATAAATACATATATATATATATAAGTGTGCTGGATGTGGTGCCATCACACGCTTGTCTTGCTCAATTTCCGGGAATACTGTTTCTCGCTTTACTTTCTGCTGCTCCTGGGGTCCACCGTCTTCGTGTGTCTCAATTCTTTTCTAATACAGGTCCATCGGGCCGCAACATTCAGATGTCCAACGTCTAACCCTTACAATAGTGAGTCCTTTCCCTGCTCAGCCCTCTCCATCCCCTCCGTCCTCCCCCTCACCAACAACACCGCCCGCTGCCGTTCCCTCCGCCTCCTCTCCCTCCGCCATTCCATCCACATCCATAGGCTCGAAGGCCACAACCCTCTGTCCCACCTCCGCATCCATCCCTTCAACTCCGCAGCCTTCGCCAAGGCCAACGCCCGCCCTCCCGGCCGAACCTCACACACCACCCCAACCACCGTCCGTCCCACTCCTCCCTCCCTCCCTCCTCCTCCCACCCAAATCCGAGGCGCTCTATACACACAGAGGACCAAGCCCAGGAGCATGGAGGCTGTCAGAAGGCACGTCCATTGCCAGGCCACACGCCTCATCCGTCTGCTCTTGGTGATCGTGCCAAGCAACCACAGCCGCAACAACGCGGCTCCCACCAGCTCTAGGGCCTGACGCCCAAGGGAGATACCCACCCCTCCCTCCCTCCCGCTCTCCTGCTTCCCCTCAATAAAGGCGTGATAAATGGACATACCCCCCCCCATCACCAACCAGACCCAGGTAGCCCGGAGAAGGAAGCCTTGCAAGATGCGTGCTCTCCGTGCTTGCCCTCCCTTCCTTCCGCCCTCCCTGCGCTCCGTCCCTCCTTCCTTTCGGTCCTCCTGTTGCTCCTCCTGCTCCTCCTGCTCCTGGTATTCCCGCCCCTCTTTTTCTTCCTCTTTCTCTTCCTCCTCCTCATCACCATCATCAATCACTCCTACAAGCGAAGAAATCATGGGAGACAGCAACGAGGCTGCTCTAAACGACGACATCTTTCCTCCCCCCGGCCCTCCCTCCCGCCCTTGCCCCTCGCGACTCCTCCACGTCACAGACAAGCGAGCGAGGGAGGGAGGAAGGGCCTGCATCCTCTCCTTTTCTTCCTTCCAGACCTCGGTAGCCTCGCACTGCGGGACCATAGGAGAGTCGTAAGCAGGGACGAGGGAGGGAGGGAGCGCCCAACCCCGGGCATGGCAGAAGGAGAGGACCCGTGGGATGAAATAATCGATATAAAACCGACTGGCGCGCATGCGGATCGCGTGGGGATTCGAGACAGGGTAGCGTCTGATGCGAATGGCCTGCTTCTGGAGGAGGAGGAGGCCCATCCCTGCGATCTTGCGGGTGAAGAAATTCAGGAGGGAGAGGGGGAGGGGCAGTTTTGGGTCCACATTGGCGATGACTGCGGGAGGAGAGGAGGGGAGGGAGGGAAGGAGGGTGGTTCGTACGACGGGAGCAAGAGGATGTCAGTCCAAGATTAAATATTTATGAGAACGTGCTAGAAACACACATACATACATATAAGCCTTCTTCCCTCCCTCCCTCCCTCCCTCCCTCCCTCCCTCCCTCCCTCCCTCCCTCCCTCTATACCTTCCATATAACAAGTTGTCGGCCCCGCTATTTTCACCTGGGCATAGCAACTCCGTACCTCCATCCTGGCCGAATTCCATCCCGGGGTCAGAGGAGGGACGACCAAACCCTCCAGCTCGCCTCCAAAGCTCGAGGGTCTTTCCTCCTCGTCCTCCTTCTTGTCCTCCCTTCCTCCTTTGTCATCTGTGCCATTGCTCCGGCTGCGCACGCTTTCCCCACACAGTAGTAGGAGGCCATGTTCTGTGGCGTCACAGGCGAAAATATGCATGCAGGCGTCTCTGGAGGCCAGCCAGGGGACTACCAGCTGGAACCAAATGACAAGACTTGTCTTCCCCAACTAAGAATAGAGAAAGAGAAAGGTGGGAAACAATGTGTACAGTGCAAAAAAGGGAGGGTGGGAAGAGAGGTGGAGATGGAGTAGGGACGATCGATATACATGTTTCCACGCGTTCCTTGAGCCGAGCCATGGTGCCACCATCCGAATGAATCCACAGCCCAATCGATATGGGTGGGAATATGTGAAAAGGTATTTGAATAATGCGGAGGAAAGATGTAATCGACTCGCAGATGCAGTAATTCTTATGTTTCGCTATTTATCAATACCCACGCACCTCCTTGACAATGGACGAGGCCCGGACAAACGGCGCCCACAAGGAGTATAGATCCGCCTCCCTCAAAACGGCCAGCTGATCAAACACGGAGCATCCTTTCACTTCTCCCTGCAACCGAACCGTGAGACTCCCGTCGTCCTCTTCGATGCGATAGTGTGTAGTCACCCCGAAATGTGTCTGAGCGTATGTCCACCCATCATGCGACGCGAGGAGCCGAAAGGCCTCATGGCAGGCATGTACACGCCGGTTCAAATTCTCTAGACGGGCACGCGTGTTGGGGTGAGACATGGCGATGCGGACCCAGTCAGTGTTTCGTTGCGAGGAAGAGCGGGCCTGGGAGGAGCTGCCGCCCGAAGTGATGGTTATGGGAGCAGCTGCCGCTTCTGCTTCCACTGCTGCTGCTGCTGTTGCTGTTGCTGCTGTCGCTACTGTCGCTGCCGCAGGTGACGATGATAATAAGTAGGCATCGAGCTTGAGCAGCAACGTATGTGCTAGCAACAGTCGTTCATCGCAAATCAAACGCTGAAGGTTTCGAAAGGCGTGTCTGACATTGCATTCCTCAATGTTGATGTGCTCGACGTCTTCCCCAGCGTCCAACGTCCGCGTCAGGAATTCGTAGTTAATAGGCAAGCTGCTACGACTGCTGCTGCTGCTGCTAGCGCCTGCAGATTGGCAAATATTTGTAGCATCGGGCCAAATACCGATGTCATCGTCGTCATCATCACAGCTGTCTTTTGGCTCGTCGTGCTCGCAGCGCCTCTCTTCCGGCGCCACAAGCTGGACCGGGAGGTTTTTTGAGGGCTCTGCTTTCGTCGAGCGCGTCGTTGAAAGCGGCTTTCCCTTACGGGCACCATTGAAGGTCATGAACGAGGCCAGTATGCCTGTTTGCCTTGGCAGCGGTAGAGGAGCGGGAGCGGGCTGCATGTCGGGGTAGTGCTTGTCTCGGTTGAGCTGCTGCTGCGTCTTGTTTTTTTCCATGGTCACTGCTTTTGTGGCGATTTGTCTTACCCCGAGCGAACCTTTGAACTTGACTTGGCCAATGCCGCGACTAGCGGCCGAGTCCTGAAGGCCGTAACTAGATTTTGTTGGTGAGTCGAAGCGCACATACGTGAGAGCATGGTGTGAGAGAGAGGAAGAAAGAGAATGAGATAACAAACGAAACTTGAAGATATAGTAGCGAGCGATTATATTTTTTGAATATATTTTACCAAAACTCTAAACTCGTTCATTATAGGGGGGGTGTTCAACTCCGTGCCCGTAAATAGCAGCCACTCTTAAATAATTATTTAAGAGCTCTATTTAACTGTCGGCCCAGGTGTGTGTTCTACCGGCCGGATAAGCTCTAAATAGAGAGGCACCCTTAAACAGCGAAAGCAAGTCTTAAATAGTGATAGCAAGTCGACATTCTCCCAACGACATAATTTTCAGCAACGGAATTCGTAAGGTGTCTATCCCGGCTACTTGTTTTAAAGTCTATCAAGCAAACAAACAAAATTTTATCGTAAAGGCGCATAGGAGGTTAAAAAGAATGCCATCCCGGGCTTCCGCAATTAAAATATAGGTAGTCAAAAGTTCAACTTTCGCATCAAAATCAGAACAAAAGAAACCTCGTGAACAAATTTATTCAAGTTCTCTTTTTACTCTTGGGTCGAGATCGTCCGTTCTTTATCACGGTGGGGGGGGCATCTGTTGCCTATATTCTCGATAGTTCTGATTTTGTAGAATAGCTACAGAGAAAAGAACTGTGTTGTATATCTCGATTTTTCTTTCTATCGCTCCGTATCCCAGCAGGACGCCATTTGTGCTCTTTGCTTCATAGCCTCCTTCTCTTTCTCTCTGGCTACGGCTGTGACTTTCTTCTGTGTACATACATCCACGCTGAGTAACTCGTACTACTCACCACCGTACACGTATCTTTTCGTCCCTCACTCTTTCGTCTTCTACTTTCCCTTTTTCCCACCACTTTTTTCCATGGCATCTCTGACGAAGGAAAAGGCAGCTTCTTCCCCCCCTCCTCCATTTCTGGTAATCCCTCCCCCTCCACCTCCAGCAACCACCCCGATAAAATTGAATGCACTACTTCCTCCTTCCTGTACGAGCTGCCCTCCCTCCCTCCCATTCCCAGGCACCATTGCAGATGGAATAACTGTGCGAGTTTGCATGGCGGGGATCATGCCTTGCCCCATCATGCCCAGGTTGGGGGAAAGGGAGGGAGGTAAGGAGGGAGGGAGGGAAGGAGGGGCTTGAGGTATGGGCCGACCAATGAAGCCGCTACCATGCGAGGGAGGTGTGGCCGTCATCATTAAGAAGGGGTGGGATGTGGGGGGAAGGGAGGAGGGGAGGGAGGGAGGGGTCAGTCGATTGCTGGATGAGAGGGGGTCGAAAGCGCGGAGAGGGTTGGTCGTCATTGGTGGAGGTGTGCTTCCGACGATTAAGAGGTCGTCGCTGTAGCTGCTGGTGCTGTTGCTGGTGCTGTCACTATTGAGCTTGCTGTTGTTGTTGCTAATGTTTTTCTTGTTGATGCTTTGGGGAAGAGTGGCGGTGCTGCTATTTCCTTGTTGTGGAATGGAGGACGAAGAGGAAGAAGAAGAAGAGGAGAGATTCATGTCCTCCAGCAGAGAAGTAGGTGGGCCTGACGCTGCTGCTTCTGCTGTTGCTGCCCCTACTGCTGCTGCGGCTTCTGCTGCTGTCATTCTGCTTCCCATCGTCGTCGGCGGCGGAGCTGCGCTGATGGTAGTAGCATCTCCCGTCTTCACCTGCATGTCGTGGAACAACCCCTTAATACTACTCCTTCTCAACCCTCCCTGCCTCCCTCCTTCCTCCTCCTCCTTCTCCTCCTCCTTCTCCTCCTCCTTCTCCCCCTCCTTCTCCTCCTCCCCCTCAAAATCCAACAAAGTGGCCTGCCGGGCCTCAGGTGGAGACCTCGCGACCATCATTCTCCCCCCTCCCTGACCCGCACCACCACCACCACTACCACTACCATCATTGTCCCCCTCCTTCCCTAGCAACAAGAGGATTTTGTTCGCCTTGTCCCGAACGACGGTCTTGACCTCCACGTCCCTCAACGCCTCCAGCTCGCCCACGTTGTCGACGAAAAAATCGAAGTACTCGTGCGGTAGGGAGGGGGCGGGGGAGGGAGGGGAGGAGGAAGCGTGACGGATGAGTGCCTCAATGACTGCCAGGGCCTTGGCACGCGCTTGCCAAGAGGTCGAGGGGGAGGACGGGAGGGAGGAAGGGGAGGAGGAGACTTGATCGAGGAGAATCCCTCCCACGAGGTCCACGTCCAGAGTGCCGGCAGCGAGGAGGAAGGCCTGCAACTCTTCGGGGGGAGGGAGGGCACGCGTCCCCCCCGGCGCACATAGCTCGAGGACGAGACGCCGTTCGTAGGCCCCATCGGTGGCTGCACCGCCCACACGCCCTACTTGCTGCTGCTGCTGCTGCTGCTGCTGCTGCTGCTGCTGCTGTGACGGTTGGAGGGACGAGGAAGGAGTTTGTTGCCAGCCTCCTCCCCCTCTCGTCGCCGCAGCCACACCCCACACCCCACCCACACCTCCCGGCTGCCGCCACCTGCTGCCTCCATCCCCTCCTCCTCCACCTTCTCCTCTACGGCTATCCTCGTGCCACCCGCCATAAGCTCCAGCTGTCTTCTGCTCCTGCTCGTGCTGCTGCTCCTGCTGCTGCTGCTGCAGCAGCTGCTGCTGCGGCTGCTGCGGCTGCTGCTCCTGCTCCTGCTCCTGCTGCTCCTGCTGCTGCTGCTGCTGCTGCTGCTGCTGCTGCTCTGGGAAGGCTGGCGACAAGGCCCCGCCGCAGTAGCTGGTCGCCGTCGGTGTGGCATGCCCCCCCTCTTGCCCTCTTCCTCCTCCTCCTACACTAGCATATCTACGATCGGGCGGCGCCGCAAAAGTCACCCGCTGCAAGGAGGAGGAGGACGAGGAGGAGGAAGGGAAGGAGGAAGTGTTGACCACCGTGCCGATCTGCGCCCGTACTATCTCTCCCGCCTTCTCCAACAATGTCCTCCCTCCTCGTCCTCGCCGCGGGTCCTCGAACGCTGGGTTCCCCATCCCTGCCATTCCCCCTCCCCCACCTCCATATCTTCCACATTCCCCACCCCCTCCTCCCCCCTCTCCCGGAGGGCCAACGTAGCCTCCAGTCAGCCCTGACTCCGCCCCTCCCCCCGCAGTCCTCACCCGTCCCCCACCACCAGCGCCAGCTGCAGCAGCAGCAGCAGCGGCGGCAGCGGCGGCAGCCGCCACTTTGGCCGTCATGGCACCCACTACTGATGATGCCAGGTCACTCATCGAGCCCATACTACCTGATGGCCCAATTTGCTTACCCAAGACACCCCCATTTCCCCCCCCTCCCGCCCCATCGCTGCCTGGGTAGTGATAGGGAGCGGGAGAAGGATCGGATCCGAAGCCTTGAATGCGCTGGGGGGAAATGGAGGAAGAGGAGGAGTGGAGGGAGGAGGAGGCAGAGGAGGAGGCAGAGGAGTCATGGACGGTCTCGTAAACGGCTTCGAGTGCTTCCTTGGCAGCTTCATGCACTCGTTTGTAGATCTCTTCACCGCGTAGGGGGTCAGGAGGTCCTCGATATTGAAGACAGGTGCGGATGGCTTCTGCTTGTCTTTGCATGTCTCTCTTGAAATCAGCGCGCCCCCGCCGACAGACGTGTTTGATTATTTGCAAGACCTTGAATTTCACGTTGTGCTGGTTCCGTTTCAACCGCCCTAGCAGGAAGTCTTCTACTTCCTTGCAGGATTCGTAGGATATGAGAGTCATCTTGCTTATCTCTCCATACATATACCCAGGGGTGGGGCTGTCCTCACTGGCGGTGGCGCGGGCGAGCATGCCCTTGTCCAGTTTGAGGGAGGCGGTCGAAGGGTAGGCGGACGAGAAGGACGACGAGGAGGAGAAGGAGGAGGCAGAGGAGGAGGAGTTGGTGAAGGCCATGATTCTGGAGGGTGAGCAAAGAGTATGGAGCCTTGCGGGGGGGGGGGGGGGGGGATGATGCGTAGTGGTGATGAGGGTGTAGGGTCGCCTCGCCAATCGAGGGTGCGTGTCCTGCGGCAACGACGACTGCGACGGTGGCTATCTCAGTGGTAACGGGACGGATGGAGGAAGGGAGGGAGGAAATGTGGGGCATGAGAAATGAATAGAGCGAGGGAAGAAGGGACGAGCGCCTCCTCTACAAGGAGGGCGGAATGTGGCCAGGAGGAATAATGATGACCGGTGCGTTCAAGGAAAGCAACACCTGTATGAATGCTTGACAATACGTGGAAGATTGCACTGACACGTTGAAATTGTTGACAGCCTTGAAGTGGTGGAGCGGCGCCTATATGCGCAACGGTGAGGTATATATTTTATGGAAAGTGCCCAATTGGAGAGGCTGGAGTTCAAAATTAATTTTGTTTTCAGTTGACAAATGATGTGGAAGGCGAAGGTCGTGTGTTCTTTGAAAGATCAAAGGAAAAATGCACATTACAAGGACAAACAGCGGCCAAGTCGATTCATCGATCAGACAGCATAGATGCTGATAGTGGAGGAAACGAATTGGGGGATAGCGTTTGGGGATGAGGTCTCATCTGAGACCGCAGCGCCCGGACTTTTGTAATTCGAGGACCCCTTGTCCATCATCAGAACTGCCATGACATACCACGCCGCGTGCCGCATGAGCAGAATCCCGTGTGGGCTTGCGCTCATGCGACCGTGAAGGGTCGCATCTGTGATTGGGGCAGATAGCCAATGCTTCTAGTGAAAAGTAGTGCCCCATTTGTACGCCCTCCTTGTACAACTACTGACCTTTGTTTTTTCGCACAAACTACCACACGCAGCGTCATACCGCCTACTTCTTCGCCCGAACGATGTCCGACGACTGCGCAGCGCGCCGACCACACAGCCTCACAGGCAACAGCTCCTCATATGCCCAAGCCTGTCGCCTGGCTGGCGGCAGTGCAGCAGCACTTTACAGAAAGCCGTAGAAAGTCAGGTGAGGATAAGTGGAGATTGAGCTTGTGGATGCCGGAAAGGCTGATAATTGCGATCTCGTAATGATGGTCAGCTACGGTTTGTCTTATGTACAGGTCAGCGAAGCGGCGGATCATGAATTTCTAAGTCCTTGCGGTTGCACTTGGCTCCACACACCTGCTTCCTTCCTTCATTCGGGTGGGCCTTCATTCGCATTGGATGTTCCTTTAGTCCAGCACAGCAAGTACATCTCGATTCTTTCTCCAATAGGAGTAACGATAACAGCTAAAGCATCAACTACGAGGGCGGGAAGAAGTGCGGGGCCAGGGGGGAGAAAAGTGAGGTCTAGCGGGCTACGAGGGCATGAAAGGATGAAGAAGCGGGGGAGGCTGTGCAGAGCCCAGAAGCGGGAGAGATAGGATTGTGAAAATAGAGGCACGAATGTCGTATATTCTCTCCCTTTTCAGGCGCTTATCTTCCGAGGTGATCCATATGGTACGACCACATCAAGCCCAAGGTATACCTTCCCTGTCTGGCCGAGGATACCCAGAGTGAAGGACTAAGGTCGTACAAGTACACACAATTTTGGAGGCCACCAAGGAGGAGAGTCAGCCCTCAAGTCAAGGCGAGTGAAGCAAGCAAGCATTCGGACCGGTGTTACATAGGAGCTTGAAAGGGAGGGGGAGTGAAATCGGTTGGAAAGTTCAATTAACGATTCAGTTGACACGAGATGAGGCTTTTCCGCGACTGTTGCCCCTTTTTTTAATCATTTGATGAAGCGTTTTCTTTCCTTGAAAGCATGAGACAAACTTGCTGAGTCTATTGTAGTTTCCAAGCACCACCACAGCGTTTACTTACCTCTGCTCCCTCCTCCCTCCTTTCCTACTTCCTCTATCACCCACCTCCTGCTTCCGTAGCTCTTCCTTCTGCGCTCACATCCTACAAACCTACGGCCTGTATTAGCACATGCTATATACGCATGCATGGACTGTAAGAGCGCACGCATGCTAGCAGCAGCAGCAGCAGCAGCAGCAGCAGCAACAACAGCAACACAGGAGGAGCGACGGAGAAGGAGTGAGGAGGAGGAATGATACCATTACAATAGTCACCATGACTACTGCAATGCACTTCTCACCCTATCCTCAGCCACCCTCTCACAGCCACCTCCTCAACTACGGCCGCTTTCCGTAGCTACACGCAGCAGACACCACCCTTCAAGTACCGAGGAGGGGATCGGATCGACTACCTCAGAGCCAGCAAGCCATTCGACAACGCCTCGAAAATCATGCAGCAATAGCTCTTCCAGTAAGTTTCGGGACCATCAATGTGGGAGATTTATCTCTTTCCTGTCCATTCTAGGTAAAGAGGCCTTAATACTCCCCCAGTGTTAAATCGCGCTGTAGAGGACCTTCAACCCGAGCGACCAACCAAGACTACAGAAAGGTGAAGAGAATGCCAAAGCTAAAGGAAATCCAGACAGAGAGATGTGACTATGCCCGTCAGGAGTAAAAACTGAGAGAAAGAAAAGGCAACGAAGACAGAAAAGGCTACTTTGGCAAGACTCGACGCTGAAGAGCGCCTCCAGGTTGGGATATATTAGGGGGCTCTCTGAGACCCCCTCCCCCTTTATGTCGTCTTTCCCCTTCTGTCTACCAGTACCGCATCACACACGAAATATATACAGCAGGCTGAAGCGTTGTCTCACAATTGCTCCTTCTCGCCTTTGATTTATCCCGGAATTATTCAAGCATAGACGAACTACTCGCTGTCCTGCCCTTCATCGCCATCCTCATCAAACACAAGAAATCGAAACCACGGCCGCCAAGAGCTCCCTTTGCGTGTCTCTCGTTGCTAAGTGTTTCTCCTCCGTCATCCATTTACGCCCAACTACCATACTGCAGGCCTAAGGGCAAGGCTCTGGAATATTGTGAAACGGTCGTCCACATTCCTCCGTCCTGTCGCTCTTCACATTGCAGGAAATGTATGATATCCCGTCCGTCAGGGCCAGCGTATCACCACGCGGGTTCATGGCCCTCTTTTTTTAAAGGCCGCAGGTTCCTTTTCTGGCCTCATAAGTAAGCATTTAAGTCACGTAGGCGCCAGCTCAGCGTCCCCCCCTCGGAGGCGGTGTGTGCCGAGTTCGTCACGTTTTCCTGTGGGTGAAGAGGGAGCCTCAACGATGAAAGTACCTGTGAAGAAAGGAAAAGAGACGAGGGAATGAGGAATTATGTGAGCGGTGTCCTAATGCTTGATCAATTGCCTTTGTGTCGCCTGTCCTGTTTTTACATTTCTATAAGAGTAACAGCTTCGGTGTAACGGCACGGTCACAACGCACAACAGTGGGACATATCGTGATGCTTGTCCTGTCTTCTGCCTTGCCGACACAAGACACATGATCAATTATATGCGATAAATGTCAAAAGGAATGGCAACAAAGGAGAGGGGCGGGGCTCTGTGCAGGACTCGTGCTTAAGATCTCTTCGTTTTACGTTTCTCCTGGGCAGCTGGAAACGCATGTCGCCGTTTCTCCACACAATGGGGCCTATACTTCAATGGGATGAGACCTGTCGTCATTAGACATGTAAGGGCTTTGGAAAGCGCTTGGAGGCATCAGTTTTTATTTCATGACGATCAACCGTTTCGTACAAATATTACAAACTTACAAATGTAAGTTTCCTGCTCTTTTTATTTTTTGGGATTTTAATCACCATCACGTGCTTTGCCACCGGCATAAGGGCGTGTACTTCTATCATAATGTTAGCACCAAAATAAGCCCGCCCAACATAACCGGGTCTGCTGCATCCAACACTTCTCTATCAATGACAACTTCGACCTCAAAACAAATGGCCTGTCACGACTCCTGCTCTCTCGATATTGTCAGGGCAAAATTATAGCGCCTATCCGCAAGCATTGATGCCGGTATTGCCGGCATCAAAATGCTAAATCGACCCGAGGGTTCCGTGCTTCGGAGCACCCAATTTCTAGAAATACTCATTACTCACCAACATCGCGATGCACACACGCATGGTCTGATGAATGCATGTACCCCATGACGTGGGGCGGGCTTAATTGTTTGCTGTGATACAGGTAAATGTAATCACGTTGGCGGCAAGCCCACATTATGACGATCAGAAAACCCAAATACAAAAACAAAAACCAAAAAAATAATAACTTGTCCCCTGCGTCTATGACGATCTCCAACTCCGATAATACAGCATGGTAGGCCCTCTCGGCCTTCAGTATTACTAGTACCTATGTAGGGTATGATCTGAATATGGCTGACAAGACGCCGTCTCGACGGGCAGTCGTTCTAGGGTGGGGTGTAAATCGTCATGATGTGCTTCGCCACGGGCATGGTGGCATATACGTCTATCATGTTACGGGCAATAAAATAAGCCCGCCCCGGATGCCGGATGCCGGCGTCTTTCCCTTTCGTGATCGCGGGATGACCAGCAGCCAATGGAGCGGTTTTGGAGCGAGATAGCGTCATTATTCCGTGGGAACACAAGTGGCCTAATGCCAATGTCTACCCCATCATCCGTGGACTTATTTTGTTGTTCGTAATATGATAGAAGCGGATGCCAACATGCCAACGGCAAAGCACACACTGGCGATTCAAACGCCCCAAAAAAAAATCTTAAAACAAAAAAAATATTTTTTAAACGATAAAAAAAGTGTATAGTCCGTTTGCAAAATTATGTGCTACGCGTAGTTGTTTAAGCGAGAAGTGCTTGGCCTTTTGCTAGGCTTGATTTGAGTTTGCTTTGGTGTGTCGTCTTACAGCTGGAGTTGTCTGAATACATTTCTTTGAACTACGTCCGTCATATTCGCGATTCTGAAAGGGTCCCATCCCCGGGTACACGTGTGCAGTGGACGTCCTAAATGTACCTATAATATGCTGGTGAATGTGAAATGAAAATGAGAAAATTGCGGAGTAATATAACCCTAACAGAGAGCGAGACGTGAACTCACGACAAAACAAAATTGTCACTCCGGCACAGTTCTGAGTGCAACTACCATCCTTCAAAACTTACATTATTTTTCCTAGAAACTTGCTGCATTTAATTGGAAACTTTTTTCCCTGACGCAAGATCTATTGTAGAAACAGACATTGTAGAAACAGACTTATGGCCATGGGTGGATGTAAATTCCCATGTCCCGTGCCTTGGTGAATAAAGCTTGCGCATCACTGAGAGAGTGTTCAAAAATGTCCCACCCGAATGGTTGCATGTCCGGATGTCGGTAATGGATCTCAACGAATATCTGTGAATATGAGTACGATGATGTTGATGAAAGAGTGTGAACATCGTCAATTGGCTCTAGAGTCGCGTACTCATCTGTTTCCCTTACACACTAATATATGATCTCAATTTTTTCATTTGTAAGCATGCGCATCAAGATATCTCTTCTATCTTGCAAACGTGCGTACCTCATCGATGAGCTTGTACGTGCCATTAGCCATCATACGCTCCAAAAGACTGAACTCGATTCCTTCAACGTCCATCTTGAGCACCACAAAGTCGTCTTCTTGTATGTCAATATCTTTGAGAAACTGGCTGAGGCCACGCGTTTGCGGTGATGTCTCCAAGTCCTCATCCAGGCCGATGAAATTGTGGTACACTTTGAGAGTATCCATCGTTCCTTCTGTGGTGTAGCCCATCTTTTCTGCCGCAGTTTCACTGATGCACCGATTTATAGGGTCCCGTAAGGTGGCCACGTTGGTCATGTCTCTCTCACATTCAAACCCATACATAGCATCGAACTTAATCGGGTAATTTTGCATCATCCAGCACAGGCTCGAATTAAAATCCTTAATACCCAAGTCGATGTAGATTCTACGCCTGTATAATGTCTTGTTCGAAGCGTCGACGAAATTGGCCAGCAGAAACGGTGTCACCTAAAGTGGGAAGCACAAATATTGATGGTCGGAAGAAGAGGTTTAGGGATTAGGGGAAAATGTGTCCCGTATACTACCATGATAACATGTAGAGGTCAAGATATTCTCAGAGAGTTCGTCGTACGAACGGGACATAGTGGAGAGGCTTATCGAGTGATGGAGGGCTTGGAAAGAATTTATAGCGGGGAGGACTCATGGCCTTGGTAACCGGAAGTTTTTCCTGTTGGAAAGGTTTGTAAGTGAGCGGATATCTGCTCACCTGGTCCTTGTCTTCGACATCTTTTGTCTTTCCCAGGTAAAACTTCCCGCGGTACTGCCAAATAGGCTCGAGGGGTTCCAGCCAAAACCTAGATGCGGATCGATGATGCAGGTGAAGCCAACTACGTTCTTCGCACGTAGAGCAGCTCCTGGCAAAATAGAAATGTATTCTAACGCGGTGTGCACATACCTTCTTTGGAGAACATCAAACTTCTGTTGAAGTGCCTTAATTTCTTCTTTAAGCTTTGGTATTGAGTCGCTTGACGAAATGGCGAGAACTGGATCACCAAGGCTGCTGTTGCTCTGGAATATGTAGCCACATTTCATGTATAGAACATATCCCAGAAGTATACCGCCAAACAGCATGTTCGACAGCCACCAAAGTTTGGGCTTGCTATGTTTCAAAGCTCTATAAAATTTCATGTATCAAGTAATATCCGTTGTAGCCTGTCTGATACGATTTTCTAGGAGGGTGGAGGAGATAATAGAAGATAATTAGCGCTCACGGCCACGTTTTTGCCTCGTCGAATATAAAAACCCACGTTCCCCGCATTGATCTCTTCCTAGAAAGCACCAAAGGAACAATTTTCAATACCCATAGATATGAAAAAAATCAAAGTATGATGTGCTCGATAACCATCCGTGGTAACACGAGCGTTCCCGAGTAAGCTGACACATGATCGTTGGCAACCGCTTGATCAATTCGTGCAACCCAAAACACTTTGGACGATTTTGCCCTGGACACAGCTGTATTCGTAAACTCGCTATTCGTCTGTTTTTAGATGTCACTTTATCCATAAAAACCTTGCCGTGACGAAGTAGTGCCTGAATTTCTTATAGGAAATCACACGTTGGACGACTATTCTGGAAAAATGGCCTGCGACGACTGATTATCACGATAGTCGTCAATAATCGTCGATAGTCATGTGATAGGTCGTAGTCGTGTATGATTCCCATCGAGTACGTTTTGTAGTCGTCGTATTCGTGCAAGAATTTTATCGAGCGACGATTATTAAGTCATCGCCAAGCAAGTTGCCTTCATTGAAAATCGACATACGATAACATACAAATTATAGTCGACGAAAGGCGATTAGAGATAAAAATTAAATGTTGAAAAAGAAATTTCATTTTCAACTTCGAAAGGAGCCATAGACGCGACAAAATCACTACCTGGTGTAATTATTTCGTATCTGTGGTCATTCCTTACTTCGTCCATATTCGGTAAAGAAAGACAGAATAGAAAGAAATGCAAAAAAATGCAGCATTAATTAATGAATATCTCATGCTCACTTAATGAACCCCCACGAGTCAGCGAACTGACTTCGTCCAGAAAAATATTGTAAGGAGTAGTAGAGCATGTTTTGAATTAATGTCCGCACAAAATCATGATTGCACTTCGAGTCGAGTTTGATAACAGGACAGGACGAATGACGTATAGAGTGAGTGAAGTGCTTCTCGTCCAACCTTTGCCACGGATATATGCACGACAATGACACAGGCAATACGATTTTTTTGGGAGAGAGATATGCAACAGCGAGACAGTTATTGAAATGTAAACAAATCCATCTTGCTGATTATTTTATAACAGCATAGCTTTATTTTCTTCAGTTGTGGTGAGACATTTTCGACCGAGATGATGCTGCGTTAGGGTTGATTGCACCCTGGAATTGCGTCCACATCGACTATGTCAATGTAATTGAAACTCGATTGCGGGATCAAAAGCCCATCGACGAGAATATGATTATAAAGAAAGACATAGATTATATAAGTAAACTCACTCGGACCTCGAAAAATGAGCATTTGCCGCCCCAGACGCGTAGCCATTTCTAGACATGAAAAATAAATATTGCGAAACGATTGACGAGGAGAGATCATTTACGCGGCGTCGATCGAGCTTCTGGGATGTAGAGATAGGAAAGGCAATCATTGGTTTGATGTGCTACGGAAACATGTATACTGACAGCTTCTCAAACATGGCTTGAATCACTGTTCCTGTTTGAGGGACAAGGTATTCTCATCTCCAGCCGCATCTCATACGTCAATCCAATAATCACCGGACTTCATTCTTTCCATCGGTTCCGTTGCACGTTTGTCAATGAAAATCATGGAATCATAGAAGTGCAATCTATATGTGTAACGTAAGGAGAGTAGTAGACTTGAGTATACGTATCGTTTCTATTGCACCGCGAACCTACATGTCTCGGTCCATGACTTACCCTCGAATGTTCCGTGTCAAACTATTCACCTGTCGAAATTCCGGTGAGGTATAAGTGAGCATTTATGCAATTTGTGATTGTATTGCAAGTATCTCATTTTCTAAAAGGTGATACTTTTTGGGGACGGATTTTTCGTCCCCAGCTTATTTTCGGATCATTTTCTGCGCGAATCCTCGAGAGAAGGTACTTGAAAAAAATAGAATATGGTTAGCGATTTAACCCCTTACCTGCAAACCCGCTTCTTTTGAATGCCAAGCATTGATGGTATCGATGAGTGTTTTGGATTTCTCAATCATGCTATTGTTGTTGAGGTAACCACCTTCATATTCCTGCCAGTAACTCGTGTGCAAATCTTCGCATAGGTAAATACCACCATCTCGAACTCCCCAAAACATCTTATCAAATGTTACAATTTGCTGGTTCATGGTGTGTCCTCCGTCGTCGACAAAAATGTCCAGCTCGTCCGGGATTTCTTTTTTGAATTGCTCCCAGAACGCAGGGTCCCCTTGATTACCAATAACAATGCGAACTCCGTCCTTTTCAAACTGTTTGCATTCGGGGTTAATGTCTATTCCTATATAGCTGAGAAAAGTAACAAGAGAATTGAGTTACTTGCAGGTTGAGCGGGGAGAAAGTCTAAATTAAATTATATCAAAGGTGCTTACTTGAGCTTGTCGGCCCCGAAGTACGAACGCCACATTTCGATAGATCCTCCGCTTTGCACTCCCACCTCTACCATTGTTATTTTGGCTTGTGTACGAAATCGGTTGAAGTGTCGGTGATAGGCATCAAGATATGTGGACCACTTGTGTGCCCCAGGACCTTTTTGGCGATCCGTAAACCATGTAAATAGCTCATTTACTTCCGGCTCGTTTTCTATCCTAAGCGACTGGGTAACATCCTCCAAATTCTCTAATTTGTCTTGGTGTTCAGCCTTGACTTTGTAGGTGGCCAGCTCATCGGCTGTCTTTTGAAGATCGATAGTCATCGCCTGTAGCCTGTCCTCCAGTTCTTGGAACTTTTCCACTTGATGGGTTAGTGCGTCGATGGCTGTACGAATCTCTAGTGTGCTAGGGATGCTGACAAGATAAAGGACAATTCAAATTAATATCTGTAACCATTTTGGCCATTTGTATCCTCGTACTGTATACAGGTATCGGTCCCTTACCTTGCGCTTCGTTGCCGCGCGAGCATTTCAGAGTAAGCAATATGGTCTAGAGGCCTCCGAGTTCCGTTCAGCTCAAAAAGGAAGACGACCACTACAGCCGTCAGAATTGCAATTAACAGAAGCTTCTTTGTTGCACTACAATCTGGCATGGTGATATTTCCCCGCATATTATTATGTCTGTCCGTAAAAGACGCATAGTGAGGATTTGGATGTGTACTTCTATCAATGGTGAGAGAGATGTGCTTTTGTTGTGTAACAAAATGATAATGAACTCGTGAGGGGTTGAATCACCGACAATGGTCTGTTTTCACAACACCATTGAGTCATCGAATCATCCATATTTTCATCGACTTGCTACAAAATATAAGTAAGTCGTCACAACGACCATAAACACATTTAGTTATAGTTGTCAGCGGCTAAGAAGTGGATCACAAGTAGGACAACTGAAGTCGGTGAAGATGGCCTGTACGACTGATTATTACAATAGTCGTCAGAGGTCACAGATAATCATGCGATAAGTCGCAGTCGTGCATGATTCACATCAAGGACGACTCCACGGACTATACAGAAAGTTATGTAAGTTTTTTGCTCTTTTTACTTTTTTGTGGTTTTAATTACCATAACGAGCCTTGTTACTGGCATAAAGACATCTCCTTCTATCATATTTTGAGCACCAAAATAAGCCCGCCCCGCATGACGGGGAAGCTGCCGGCATCAGGCCATTGGCGTTTTCGCGGGACGATGACGCCATCCCGCTCTAAACAAGCCGCTCCTTTGGCTGCCGGTCATCCCGCGCCAACGAGTGGGACTGATGCCGGCAGCTTCCCCGTCATGCGGGGCGGGCTTATTTTGGTGCTCAAAATATGATAGAAGGAGATGTCTTTATGCCAGTAACAAGGCTCGTTATGGTAATTAAAACCACAAAAAAGTAAAAAGAGCAAAAAACTTACATAACTTTCTGTATAGTCCGTACGGTTTATGTTATTTTTGGTGTGGTGTGTGGTGTTTTTGTATTTATCAACGCTCTTCGCGCTTTGATGATTCAGAAGTTAAAAACACCAAGGAGATGTCTTTATGCCGGTGACAAGGCTCGTTGTGGTGAGTAAAACAACAAAAAGTAAAAAGAGCAAACAACTTACATAACTTTCTGTATGGTCTTTTTTTGGTGTTTTGTACAGCTATAAACGTTGTGTATATCATTATTCTTTTTACCATATCACCCACATTCTATCGTTGTTATATACATTATCAGTAATTCGATCGAACGGCGATTCCCAATATCAAGACCCTCGTCATCTGGACATGTGTCCAAAGCCCCGGTATTTATCTGAAGAAGGGCCTAGTTTGATGGTGGACATTCTTGAGGGGGCGTCAGGCCCGAGCACTTAGAGGCATTTGCCAGAGATGGATGGCACGTATTACCGTCTCTGAACGAGCTCCCACGTCGACCGCCAAGTGTCTCACAACACAAGGGCCTTTTCTTGAATCTTCCTGTGCACGGCAGAGTACAGTGCTCCGCTCTCCACGAAGTACCATGTTCCCAGGGCACATGGTCCCGATTATCGACTGGTGGTCATTGAAAATCGAAGGATAAGACGACTAACGACTGACTAGATAAAATCGGTAGTCGTCCAACATGTGGTTTACATAAACATAAATAGTTGTTATAATATATTGTGAACAAAACTTGCCTCCGGAGCGGGTGATTTAAGTCATTGGGGAGAGAGCACTCTGTTTTTGGTAGAGCATGTGTGGGTAGGTATTTGCGAGCGGGCACACTTCATATTTAAGGAAAGTAAATACGAAAAAAAAAGCATTATTTTCTCCGTAGACAAACAAACATTAGACAATGAAGAGCGCTATCAAGTTAATTTAGCAAATTTGTAGAGCCGATTTAAGGCTCACATAATTTAAGAAATACAAGAAAGACAATGTACATATTACATTATTATTTAAAAAAAATGTGCTCCAGGTATTAATTCGAACATATGTATATTCATAAGTATACTTAGTATATCTGTATATATTATTGGTCCTTGTCGTCATCCCCCTCTGTAAAGTATGCACGTCGTTGAAGCGATATGTCGTAGGTATCGCGTTCGGCGGAAGTCCCTCATGGTCGAGTGTAATTGAAATAATCGGGAGAAGAGCAATAATTTCTGACATTTTGTGACAGGTTAGCGTTCCATGACTTACTATCAAAGTAGCAAGGAATTATTCCGGATTCCTAAACAGACCATTTGGAGAAGGAGAGTACATTATCTGGTGCCCCTTATGGCAATTCCATCGCTGTTATACTTGAACATCTCTGGTTTGGATACAAATCTTCAGGTGCACCATGGCCTAGCATCCACGGGCATGTGCGAGATCTCACCATTGCTCGGCAAATTACTGGTCGTTGTATCCTTCCATTGGAATGTCACCAAACTTATTTATCTCACCACCATGCTTGATACGATTCGAACCTACAAGACTCGCGTCCATGTTGTCATAGTGACTAATCAGGCGCAAGCATTAAGGCGCGCCCTGCAAAAAACGAAGCTCTTCAGTGGCAACAATCCAACGCTACAAATTACGCAAGCACCTCCTACCGAGGATACAAACGAGCATGCACTTCTATGGGCACATAGAAAAGTCATCGAGGATCAATTGGACCTTTATCCTAATTTTACGTCTATCATATACATGGAAGATGATACTCGACTCAGCTGGCCCGCTGTGATTTCGTGGGCCCTCGATACGGAAGTGCTGACGCCTCTAAATTTTTCTCGTTGCATTTATAGGACAGAAACAGATGTCGAGACAGGAGGATCAAACATACTGGATTGGACTAGACCCCTAGATCTCACATACGAAAATACCTTAAATGTGACTCACAAGATGGACTATGCTCGTGTGCGGGACCGTCTCCGAAATGCCTCTATTTGTCGTTGCGGGGAGCATCGCGATGGGACGCCGTGGCCCTGCAGAGTACACGATAATTATTTTGCTCCCAGCCAACCATATCAAGGCATGTGGATGGCTTCCCGAGCTCAGTTGGCCTCTTTCATAGCGCACCCCTATTGGACGAAAGAAGGCGCCAGTAATGGTAGCATCGATTTCATTATAGGATATCCAGAGCGCACCACGTTCATGAATCTCGTCGTCAACGTGCCTACAGCATATCGATCGAGCTGCATGGTGCCGTATATATTCAGTGACAGCGAAGGCGAAGGTCGCAAGGCCAGTCTACCTGTGGTTGCTGAGGTCGAACACATGCGGAATGGGTACAGCACTGTGCCTCACAGCCCACATGCGAAGATTCATGTCGAGGCGGCGATACGGGAACTAATTTAGACACCCCCATATGAAAACAACAATTACGCTCTTTCCAACCCACCCACCCACCCCCCAGAAGAAAAAGGTCGGTGAGCATGTAATGGAGTGTATCTTAGAGGGCTCGAAAAACAGAGCACCCCTATGGCCAAAAAAGAGTTCCGGTAAATAAGGTTGAAGGACGTTCTTGAAGAGATGGACAAAGGCAAGCATTCTGTCTGTCACCAAGGAGCAGGTACTGTCTTTGCGCATTTTCCGCCTCTCATTGGATGGCTTCGTGTGGAATCCAAGTTCAGCATTCAATTCATTGTCTACTCTGTGGAGCATTCATTCAAGCCAAGGAGAGGTTTTCATGTCCCTTGCGTCCCCCCTTTATCTATTGTGAGAGTGCGCTTCTTTGGAAATCACGAGATGAACTGCCCACATTTATCGTAGCTTCAAATGTCCCACCGCTCTTTAACATGTTTCAGAAGAGGAATGAATGTCCAATAATAAAGACGATCTACGATCGGCCATGGAGTCTAGTACACAGTGAGGCGTACATGAAAAAGCGACTTGCTCGTGTTCACATTTGCCATCGATACAGCTCGGGAATTGAATTTAGGAATTGTAACTTTTTCGGTTTTTCTTCTTGTACATTTCGGACTCCGTGTATGGCAGAAAAATGGTAGAGCTTACAAAGATAATTCAAATTATGAATGACACCAACGAGAGCATGTTACAACAATTGAAAGTGTGCAGCGTTTCTAAGCTTCTTTACTTTAGACGTTTTATGCATACGTTTCCATATTTCCCCTATTTCTCTCCGTATTTCTTCTAGTCTACCACGCACGCTGTACCTACTGCCACCGTTATGTCCGGGTCAATGTGTGTGTTCAAACTTGCCACTTGGAGGTGCACTCGCAGCATCTCTCTCACTTTGGGTATTCGTGTGGTACCCCCCACCATGACGACCTCATCGATTTCACTCGTCGCCATTCCATTGCTTTCCAAACACAAATCTACCGGAGCAAGGGCCCTCGCAAATACGTCAGCGCACGCCTTCTCGAAGGCTTGCCGGGTTACTGTGATGTTCTTTGATAGACCACCGTCCTTCTTGTTGGACAGGCAAGAAAAAGAGGCAGAGGGAGAAGAAGAGAGGCGCTTCTTCAAGTGCTCAGCGATGGAGAGCATGGTGTAGGATGCACAGTCATGGAGGGCATGAGGAGAGGAGGAACGAGTGGAGTTAGAGGAAGGTATGTCTCCATCGTCATCGAAGAACAATGCTTCCTTTCCTTCACCTAGCCCTGCTTCAAGGTCGTACAGGGAAGAAGACGAGGGTATAGAGGATGTGACATCGCCGTAGGTAGCTACTAGATGGTGGGAAAGGCAATGATCGAAGTCCGCACCTAATGTACAACAGTTTGTATAAATAAATATGGTGTTACGTATAACTGGCGCATCCTGCCTCCACTCCCCTTGGCACCTACCTCCAAAACGCTCGCAAAAGATACACACAGATTATATTACACAAATAAGGAATTTTTAAAGGTGGAGAGGAATTAAAAAAACTTACCCCCCAAGTGATCATCGCCATCAATGCCCTCCACCGTCACAAAGCCCTCGTGCACATATAAGAGCGATACGTCAAGTGTGCCCCCCCCAAAGTCATAGACCAGAATGTGGTGGACATTGGGTTTTTGATGCAGCCCGTATGCGATCGCAGCAGCTGTTGGCTCTTCCAAGACGCGCATTACCTGTGGGGAGGGAGGGGGGGAGTGAGGGAAGAAAAAATAAATAAATTTCTCCCCCATTCCTTTCGTAGCGACGTTTCACGATTTCCTTCTCCCTGATTTCCTGATTACCTTGAGCCCCGCGCGCATGTATGCCTCACCAGTGGCGCGTTTTTGACGCGAGTTGAATTTGGCGGGAACTGCAATCACGGCCTTGGTCACCTGTGAGAGGTAGGAGCGACGATGGGAGGAAGAGATTCCGTCAATCGCCATTTAATCTCCTCCCACATCCTGCTCGCTCACCGTCCCTGCCTTCCTCCCTCCCTCACTCCCCTCCTCCCTACCTGTCGATGGCCGAGATAGTCAGCAGTCATATCCAGCAATCGCCGAAGCACGTGTGCCCCCACTTCCTCAGGCGTTACAGTCTATGGAAAAACGAGATCAAGGAGAGGGGGACTAAGACCAAAGAATTGGAAACTGAGGTCGTCTTCACCCAGCTATCCTCCCTGCCCTCCCTCCCTCAGCTCCTCCGCTCTCCGCACCTCGTCATTCATAGCAAAGCCAACACCCGAATAGTTGCCTTCGTGCTTAATCACCGAGAAGGGGTGACGCTCCAGCTCCATACGTACGGTAGGATCGTCGAAACTGTGAGGGGCGTGAAGGAGGCACGGAGGGAGGGAGGGGCGGAGAAGAGGATGTGCATGAGGAATCGACCCAGGCACAAGACACACGCCTCAAATTAGCTGAATGATGCCCTATTTAACGCATATAACTCCTCTCTTCCTCGTCCCTCTCCCCTCCCAGTACTCGTACTCTCGACCAATGAACCGCTTGGCGTCGTAAATGGTGTGTGTTGGATCGAGAGCAAGCCGTCTCCTCGCCTCTTTCCCCACCAACACGTTTCCGCCCGGCGCAAACGACACGATGGAAGGCACGAGAGGATCACCATATTTATCTTTGATGACTCGGACGGTGCCGTGCTCGTTGACGGCTACAACAGAGAAGGTCGTGCCGAGGTCGACTCCTGAAGGGGTGAAGGAGGGAGGAAGGGAGTACTGTGAGGGCCATAGCGCATCTTCCCACAAACCCAAGCACCGCTAAGATAATCCAAAAAGATTACGGACGTACCAACGACATTGACCCTCCCCTTGAATCCAAAGGCAGCCATACCCGCACAGATGGCCACTGCGAAATAGGTGAGAGGGAATGAAAGGGAAAAAGATGTAATTGAGTCGAGGGCGAAGAAGGCATATTTTCGCAGTTTGTACGTACCACCTAGCACAGGAATGAGAATGGCAATTCGACCAGCCGCACTGTCCATGGCTGCCCCTCGCTGTCCTATGAGAGTCTTGTAGAACGAGTCGTGTCCGTCGGCAGCTCGGGTTGGATGGAGCTGTGTGGACTTCGCAAAGTTTAGGCAGGGAAAGTGCAGCCGCCCGTCCCTATTTAAAGGTTTGTGATATGCATACGTATCAGTCAATAAATACATTATGGCTCGAAAAGTATAGACATGTCATACCAGTGCCAGAGGATCGTTTGAGCGTGCGGCCTACTGCTGCCGCGATGAGCGTTGGCTTCTTCATTATTTGCGTCCCTTTAAACAACAACCATACCAACATAACCATTGGCAGAGTTGCTTTCACAGATTTTCCTAGTCCTCCTTATCGTGTTGGCCGTCGTCCTGCCCCTGTCGTGCCCACAGTTTCCCCTGCTGTCTAAATACAGGGCTCTTCGTCGTTGCCAAGCAAGTCATCGCCCATTTACTTCTTCCATCAAGCACCCTTCTCACGTCCTTCCTCCCACCCATCCACCCAATCATACACAGCTCACGAACGAAGCTTACACAAGGGTGAGGCATAGCGAGAACTATGTGGTCTAGTGGAGGCGATAGAGGCGCCTTTGGACAGGTGGGAGGAGCAGCCAATGGAGGGAAGGAAGGAGGGCAGGAGCAGGCGACGGAGCAGGCCTGCCAAACGCTGCTGGCCTCGATCGAGGAGAAGATGAGGACGGAGGAGAAGCGTGAGGATGTAAGTTTACAGGGAGGAGCAAGGATGGATGGTGCTTTTACGGTAAATGTGCCCGACCTCCGTTGTGTTCTCACTCGACTCCTTCCTCTCTCTGTCCTTCTCTTCTCTTGGGGTCGATTCCACGCACACACACAGACACCGACAAGGTACTCATCTGTACCGGGAGGCAGCGGAGACACGCCTTATTTCATTCACCCTTGGAAGGACCCTGCTTTCGGCGCACCGGTTAGCACGTTGGTGGAATGCGAGGGAGAGAGGGAGGAAGGGAGGGAGGGGGGGAGGGGGGGAAGGAGGGAGGAAGCCCACTTTGTACTTTCTTTCTCACCATTCCTTGACAATATCGAGTACCAAACAATGTCTCCCAAGCACTCCGCTATTCTCCCTTTAGAGCTTCTCTGTGAAACAATCCGTTCTCCCCTTTCAAGCGCGCTGGACATGAGACTCATCCGCCCCCTCCCTCCTTCCTCCTTCCTTTCCCCTCCCCTTCCCGGTCAGATCGAGTACCGAGCCATCCACCCCCTACCCCCCACCATCCTCCGCAGCTACTCCATGCTTCAATCGATGTCTTTCCAGGGCCTCCTCCCGGAGATCCACCGCGCGTGGGTCACTGTCGACAATGTGCTCTATATATGGGACTACCACACGGAGGGTGAGGACGAGGAAGGAAGGGAGGGAGGGAGGGGGGGAGGGTTCAGGTGTTAAGCAACAATCGAGACACAATCAGTAAGTCATGCTGATGTCATTCCTCTTCTCCTTCCCTCCCCTCCTACCTCCCTTCCTCGTAGCCTCCTATGCCGTCATCGACGAGCTCGACCAGCTCCTCGTCGCCGTCGGCCTCGTTCGACCCAACACAGATGTCTTCAAGGAGAGCGTCAAGGTACGTGTCTTCATGCATCTTCCTCCCTCCCTCCCTTCCTCCCTCCCTTTTCCCGCCTTTTCCCCGTCTTTCCCATTTCTTCCACTCCCCTTATCTTTCCCCCTCTCGCCTGGCCCTATAAATCCAATGTTCCGATCTTTTAATTTACCATCCTGAGCAGCCATTCCCGCTTTCTTCACCCCTCTCTCCCTCCCGCCCTTCTTCCCTCCCGCAGTACCTCCTCGTTGTCTGCACCCCCACGGCCGTCGAGCTCTTTGCCCTTTGCTTCGCCGATGGGACGCCGGACAGCCCCTTACAGGCCAGACGGACCACCTTTCGGTGCGGATAGGGAGGGAAGGAGGGAGGGAGGGAGGGAGGGAGGGAGGGAGAGAGGGAGGGAGAGAGGGAAATGGGAGCGGATGTGGGTCACTGGTGGCGCCCCGGATGAAGAGGAATGGATTGAAGGAGGGAAGGCAGGCAGGCCTGCAAGGGAGGGAGGGAGGGAGGGAGGGAGGGAGGGAGGGAGGGCGGACAGGGGAATCTGCTTCTTGCTGACATGTGCGTGGCCCCCCTTCTATCCTCAGGGTATCGACCGACGGCGTGACAATCAACAAGGTGGTGGGCTCGTCCAACGGGCGCATTTTCCTGGCCGGCCTCGATGGGAACATCTATGAGGTTTGTTGCGTCTTCTCCCTCCCTCCATTTCCTCCCTCCCTTCCCCTTCCTTTCTCCTCTGTTTCATCTTTCAAATCCCCTCCTTCGGCTCCTCCCCCCCACCTTCTATCCCTCATCACAGATACAGTATCACAACGGTGGCGACCGATACTTCTACTCCTCCAACAGGTGTCGGAAGCTCAACCGCTCTTCCTCCATCTTGTCCGTTGCGCTAACGGCCTTAGTTAACACGTTATCGGAAAATCGTTATATCGGGGGGGCGGGGCGACTTTTAGGTACAAGAGAGGAGAGGAGGGAAGGAGGGAGGGAAAAGGAGGGAAAGAGAGAGGGGGAGGGAGGAGATGAAGCCTTAGTCCTACTGTCTTACCTTTCCCCCCCCCCTCCCTCCCTCCCTCCCTCCCTCCTCTCTTCTTTGCCTTGCGTGTATTGTAGGAGGTGGCGAGCCAGCTGACCTAGTGGACCTGGCCATTGACCACAGCCGCAACATTCTCTACTCCCTCTCCTCGACGAACTACCTTCAGGTACCCCTACCCTCCCTACCTCCCTCCCTCCTTCCCTCCATTCCGTCGTTCCTCCCTTCCCACTTCTTCACAAAGTGCTTCCTCTTGTTTCTCCTTAAGCATCTGCATCCCTTTTCCAATACCCTCATCACCTCCTTCCCTCCCTCCCTCCCTCCTTCCCTCCCTTCCTCCCTCCCTCCCTTTCTAGGTGTACGACCTGGGCGAGGACGACAAAGGGTGCAAATACATCACAGGCGGGAACATCATCGACATGGCTCGGATCTACTTCAAGCACAAGCACCGAGGAGAATCGTCTCGCTTCCAGGTAATTCCTTCCTCCCTCCCTCGCCCCCTCCCTCCCTCCCTTCCACCTTCCCTGCAGCCCTTCCTATGGTGTCTGCTTCAGAGCTTGCGGTATTTCTTTCCCTTCACACAAAAAAGAGTTACCTGCACTCACCTCCTTCCCTCCCTCCCTCCTTCCATCCCTTTCACAGGAGGCTGGCCACCCCTTCCGCATCCTCTCCCTCCACGTCATCCCCGCGACCGAGAGCGCCACACGGCATGTAATGGCCGTTTCCAATGCCGGCTACCGGTAAGGAGGGAAGGAACGAAAGAGGGAGGGAGGGAAGAAAGGATTACTCTGCCACTTTTCTCTCATTCTGGATCTGAAGGTAAATTAATTGAAATATATAACAATACCCTCCCTCTCTCCCTCCCTCCCTCCCTCCCTCTCTCCCTCTCTCCCTCCCTCCCTCCCTCCCTCTCTCCCTCCTTTCCTCCCTCCCTCCTTTCCTCCCTCCCTCCCTTCCTCCTGCCCTCCTCCTATCCTCCCTCCTGCCTTCCCTCCCTCTCCAGGTTCTACTTCGAGACGTTCGACAAGCGCGCGGCCATAGGGAGCAAGTCTGTGTCACCTCGGCCCACTAAGCTCCTCCTCGTCGACGTCCGCCTCCCTCCCAAGGTACCCTCCCTCTCTCCCTCCCTCCCTCCTTCCCTCCCTCCCTCCCACGTTCCCTCCCTCTCCTCCTTTCTCTGTCCCTGTCTACAGAGTTTCGCTGCATCCATTCACCAATACCTTCAATACCTCCAATCCTCCCTCCCTCCCTCCCTCCCTCCCTCTAGCCCACCGTTTGGGATGCCCTGCGGAATCGGTCCAAGGGCCAGACAGACACGAGGCGCGAAAAGTTCGATCCTGGTAAGGAGGAAGGGAGCGAGGGAGGAGAGGAGGGGGAAAGGGAAAAAACTGCGAGGGACTGGCACTCACCGCATCTCCGACAAACGTATGGTCCTCCCTCCCTCCCTACCCTTCCACTCTCTCCCTCCCTCCTTCCCTCCCTCCCTGGCCCCCCTCAGGCTACGTGCCCAACCACTCTCCTCTCTCCTACCACCGCGCTCTTCATTCGGACGGCTGCCTCCTCCTCGCCGACGGTAGCGAGGACGAAGCGGTAGGTCCCGAAGGAGGAAAGGAGGGAGGGAGGGAGGGAGGGAGGGAAGGAGAGAGGCAACTCGATTCAAATGTCAACAATTATAGGGTAGCAGTAGGAAAGAAAGGAGGGAGAGAGGACAGGGCGGGTGGCTCGCACATCTTCCTACTCTTGTCACTGTAATTGTCATTACATTACTATTACCATAAATATCATTACCATCACCGCCATCACCACCAAGATTACCACCACCAATATCGTTATCAGGACCATTACCAATATCATCATCAATACCGTCATTACCATCCCAACCATCTCCTCCATCACTACCTTTATATTACCACCACAACCACCACCAATATCACCATCTCACTGCGATCATTATCACCGACATTACCACCAATATCACCATCTCACTGTGATCATTATCACCGACATTACCACCAATACCACCATCTCACCGTGATCATTATCACCGACATTACCACCAGGCCGACTCCATTGTTGCCTTTGCCGTCGAAGGCAGCAAGGACCGGGGCGGCGAAATCGTTTGTGAGGTCCGAGCGCACGGTACGTCCCTCCCTCCTCCTTACCCCCCCTCCCTCCCTTCTACTGATTCATTCAAATGGCCTTCCGCCTCTCCCTCCCTCCCTAGATGCCGCCGCCATGGGGAGAGTCCGGGCTATGGCCTGTGAGCCCTTTGTGGTATTTCCCATCGAGGAGAGGGAGCGGGCGCTCGACCAGCTTCGGTGAGGGAGGGAGGGAGGGAGGGAGAGAGGGAGAGAGGGAGGGAGAGAAGGAGGGAGAGAAGGAGATGTTTGTCAAACTGTGTTTGGTGGATTTCGTCGACTTATCAGCCACCCTCTCTCCCTCCCTTATTCGATCCTGTCTCCCCTTCTCTCATTTCTCCCTCACTAGCTACCTCACCGCCGTCTCTGCCTCGGCTTCAGTGAGTAGCAGCAGCAGTAGCAGCAACAGCAGCAGCAACAACAGTAGGAGACTAGGAAAAGAGACGACTTACCAGGAGATGTACGAGAAGTCCAACGGACCGGTAATAAATAAGAAGAGGGAGGGAGGGAGGGAGGGAGGGAGGGAGGGAAGGAGGGAAGGAGGGAAGGAGGGAAGGAGGGAGGGGTCGAGGCGATCTCTGTGAATCCGTACATGCCAACTTCACTCCATACGTCCCTCCCTCCCTCCCTCGCTCCCTCCCTCCCTCGCTCCCTAGTCTCCTCTTCACCTGGGCTCCTGCTATTGCTCCCCCCTGTCTGAAACCTCCCAGCCCCTGGCATCGTCCCGCCTTTTCCTCATCCTGACCTCGACGGGGCTGCATGTTGTTGGTGAGGAAGGGCGGGAAGGAGGAAGGGAGGGAGGGAAAGAGGGAGGGAGGGAGGGGAGGAGTCGAGCGCATTGTGCCACGAATCAAACGGTCCTGTGTCATGTCTATCCACTCACACCCTCCCTTCTTCCCTTCCTCCCCCCCTCCGTTCCTCCCTTCCTCTTTGTGCAGGCAAGATCCGCCCTGTGGACGTCGTCTTCCGGGTATTGAAAAAGGAGTCCTCCCGCGGGACCCGAGCGTCCGTCAATGGCTTCACAGGTATACCAAAAGAGGGAGGGAGGAAGGGAAGGAAAGGGGAAGGAGGGAGGGAGGGATAGGGGAGGGAGAGAGATAATGAGTGAGGGAGGGAGGGAGGGAGGTAGGGAGAGGAGGGAGAGAGGGATTAATCGGTCCTATAGAATTTGTCTTCAGACTATTGAGCCCTCCATTCCTCCCTCCCTCCCTCCATCCCTCCTTCCCTCCACCACAGCGCAAAGCTGCCTCAATTTCTTAGAGGAGTTGTACGGCGCCGATGAAGTTTGTTCCTGGCTCTATCAAGTCGCTGCCCAGGTATGCTCCCTCCCTCCCTCCCTCCCTCCCTCCCTCCCTCCCTCCCTCCCTCCCTCCCTCCCTCCCTCCCTCCTTCCCTCCCTCCCTCCCTCTCCTTTCCCACCCTCCATTCTTCATTGTCAAACCCTTCTTTCCTTCCCTCCCACCCTCCCTCCCTCCTCAGGTCCCCTCCGATCTTGGCTTTCCTGTCGGCCGCCAGCTTCTCGCTTCACCTGCAGTTCCCACCCACACAGCAGGTGCGTTCCTCTCTCCGTCTCTCCCTCCCTCCCTTCTTCTGTTCGTCCGTCCGTCCCTCCATCCATCCCTCTCTTCCTTCCTCTCTCTCTCTATATATATATCGTCGGCCCTCCTTTTCTCCCTCCCTTTTTGCAGGCATGACACAACGGGCTTTAGCGTTCATCAAATCAACGCACGCCCGACCTCCTCTCCCCCCCGCCAACTCTATGCTGTTCCCAGGGGTGAGTAGGGAGAAAGGGAGAGGGGGGGAGGGAGGAATCATAGCTGCGGGTTGAGTGGAAATAAACGACATAGATACATACATAATACATATTTCGACCCTCTTAGATCATCTCGTCCTCCCTCCCTCCCTCCCTCCCTCCCTCCCTCCCTCCCTCTAGGCCACTCAATCCTCCTCCCCCATCCTCTCTCCGCAGTTCTCCTCCCTCCTCCTCCTCTTCACGCGCCTCGTCCGGCCGGTCTGGCACAAGCCTGTAGCTTACAATGCGACCAATATGATGATTGGACCAATCCCCACTCTCTTCCTTCAGCCGCCCGAAATCCAGGTAGGTAGGGAAGCAAGCCTTCCTTCTCCTTGACGTTTACGAAATGAAGCCCTCACCCACCTATCCCTCCCCCCCACCTGCAGGCGATTATCGCCCCTCTTCATCGCCTCAAAGATGCGGTCGCTACCCTCTACCCCAACGCTATCCGCAATCCTGCTCGAGGTGGGAATGGAGGTGTGTGAGAGTCCACCTGAGCAAAGGAGGGTTTGGTGGGAGGGCGGGAAAGAGGGAAAGAGGACGGCTATTACGTCGCAGCATCTTTCCGGACACTTCCTCTTCCCTCTCGCTCGTTCCCTTCCTCCCTCTCTTTCCCCTCACCCTTCCTCGTTCCTTCCTTTCGATCGCTCAGACAACTCTCTCCTCCATTCACTTGCTTTTCCCTCTCACTCCTCCCCTTCCCCCCTCTCTTCCTCTCCTTCTCCCTCTTTTCTTCATTCCCATTCCACAGACAACTCCCCCCTCCTTGCTTCCCCTGCCGGCTATCCCGCCCTCCCTCCCTCCACCACCGCCTCGTCATCCCTCCCCTACGACTACACCTACATACCACCACACCCCTCCCAAGCTGCAGCCGCTGCCGCTTCGGCTGCTACTGCTGCGGCGACTGCTCGCGATGCGGCCGAGCTAGAGAACGCGCAGGTCCATGCCCTGTACCGGCTGATGGGTAGAACGCTGCAGGTAGGCAGGGATGGAGGGAGGGAAGGAGGGAGGGATGGGGGCTTTTACTCTTTGTTCTTACTCCGCAGTCTGCCACATTTCTTGTTCATTTACTACCCTCCTCCCTCGCTCCCTTTCCTTCCTCCCTCTTACGCTCCTTTCTTCGCTCGCTCCCTCCCTCTCGTCCGGCACTGAAAGGGCACCAATACAAGGCCGTTCTCACACCCCTCCTTTCCTCCTTCCTTCCCTCCCTCAGGTCCTCGAGTTGCTCGACGAGCTCGCCCTCTACTGGCTAGGCACGAACCGGATGCCTCTCGAGCTATCCTCCCTCCAAGACTTGAGAATCTCCACCCTTATCACCTCCTCCCGGGCGCACGACGATGTCAAGGTACGCCCCGCCCTCCCTCCCTCCCTCCCTCCCTCTCTCCCTCCCTCCCTTCCACTCCTTACTCTTCTTCTGCCCCTCTTTTTCGCGGTAGTCGAAAAATGAAATCGAACCCTCATTCTTCCTCTGCTCCTTCCGTCCCTTCTCCCCTGCCTCCTTCCAGGCCACCATTCGCGCCCTCCTCCAGCCGGACAATGCCACGTCCATGTCCGACGCCCTCACCACCGGCCTCTCCCAGCGGGCGCCCAGGTATAAAGGGGGAGGGAGGGAGGGAGGGAGGGAGGGAGGGAGGGAGGGAGGGAGGGAGGGGAGGAAGGAAGCATTGACAATCACATACCTGATAGGTTCCTGTTCCCCTCCCTCCCTTCCGCCCTCCTTCCCTCCCTTCCTCCCGCCCTCCGCCTCTCCAGTTTCTTCTCCCGGGGCGACCAGCTCACGTACGAGGGGCGGCGTCTTCTCGCCCTCGCCGAGGCCGCCCCTCTAGACAGTTCCGACAGGGCCCACGCGGGCGCCAAGGCATGTCCACCTCTTCTTCCCTCCCTCCCTCCCTCCCTCCCTCCCTTCCTCCCTCCCTCCATTCTCCCCTTCTCTTTTTCTCTGACTTTGCTCCTTCCTTCCTCCGTCCCTCCGTCCCTCCGTCCCTCCCTCCGTCCCTCCGTCCCTCCGTCACTCCCTCCTTGCCATCATTTCCTTCTCCTTCCCTCCCTCCGCCCTGCTCTAATGTCGTCCCTCCTGTCTTACGTCCCTCGCTTTTCTCAGGCGGCCGAGGCGTTTGTGAGGGCGGCAGCATATTGGAGGACGCCTGTCGACATAGACTCCTTGGATGGGGGGCAGAATCGACGAGGACGGTAGGAAGGGAGGGAGGGAGGGAGGGACGGAGAGACGGCAAGGGGAGGGGAGGTTGAGTATACATTTGTTGTGAAAGAGAATCGATTGGAGCTGAGGGGCGTCTTATCTCGCCCGGGATATGGGCCATGGAGTCTCCTTGATTGAGTCCAACCATAGTATAATTGTATCGTAATCAATCATATCCTGATGGACAGGTGGAGTAGGATCATGTGCACTTGAGTCGAGTCCTTTCGCGCCACGGGCGCAGAGCACGGGCAGTCTTTGTTGAATCCAAACAAACATCGTATTAAGAAAGTATCAACTGATCCTCCTACCCCTTCCCACCCTCCCTCCCTCCCTCCCTCCCTCCCTCCCTCCCTCCCTCCCTCCCTCCCTCCCTCCCTCCCTCCCTCCCTGTAGTGGTGGTCTCTCTCATGCCCTCCTTCGTCTGGCTCCCACCTCCCTCCCCATCATCTCTGCCGTCGTGGACATGGCCCTGGTCGCGGCTAATAATTTTGGGGCTTCGATTTACCGGCCTCCTGTACGCAAGGGGAAGAAGGTGGCGAAAGAGGGAGGGAGGGAGGGAGGGAGGGAGGGAACGAGTGGCCTGCCCTGTTGTCAACCTGCTCATATAATTCTTACCCCCATTCGTCCTTCCCTCCCCCCGTCTCTCTTTTTCTTCCTTCAGGCTGTCGTTCCGAGCCCTCTGGACGACGATGACCTCGTCCGCTCTCTTGTCCCGCAGCAACGGTAAGATAGGAGGGAGGAAAGGAGTGAGTGAGTGAGAGTGAAGTACTTCGCACGCTGCTCGTACTCAACTCGTTCATTTGTCCCCTACCCTTACTCCCTCCCCTCCTCCCTCTCTCCCTTAGCAACGAGCTGAAGCAGCGTTGTTTCACGACCGTTAAAAACGCGCTCATGTGGTTGCTCGATCCCCAGCAGCGCGAACCAGCCTCGGTGGACAATTCGATCAGCGGGTGGGCGTTGGTGCAGGTAGGGAAGGAGGGAGGGAGGGAAAGAGGATAATTAAGCGATTTCGTCCTTTGTGAGGGTAACAATCTCTAACTCTCATCCCCCCTCCTTTTTTCCCTTGTCTTGCTCCCTCCTCCTTCTACCCCTTCTTGTTGCCGTCGCTTTTTGGGGTGATGTACGTAGGAGGAGCTCGAGCGTGCCGCCTGGACTCTGCTCACCCGGGCCTTGAAAAGCGAGGACGCAGACCTACATTCCCTCCTCTACACCGCCCTCCTGCAGGACAATGGCCGCGAGGTACGCCCCCTCTCTGCCTCTTTCCTTCCCTGCCTCCTTCCTTCCCTCTGTTAGTCCGTTCCCTCCTCCCTCCCTCTCTTTCTTCGCACCATCATTTTCTCCTCACGCTCACCTCTTTCTCTCCTCCATCTCACTCTACCTTCCTCTCTACCCCCCTCCTTCCTCAGTCTCAGCGTGAGATGCTCTTCTCGCTCTCTTCCCCGCACCTCGAAGCTTTCCTCTACGCCCGATCCCAGCAGGAGAGAGGGAAGGAGGGAGGGAGGGAGGGGGGAACGGAGGGAGGGGGACTAAACCTGTACAAAGAGTACCTCTTCCACAATCAGCGGTATGCAGAGGCGATGGAGTTGTTGGAGGTAAGGAGGGAGGAAGAAAGAGAGAGAGGGAAGGATCGAAATGCCTCCAGAGCGATCGACCGACTCACCCCAATCCTCCGATCCCTCGTTCTCTCTCTCCTTCCCTCCTTCCTGCCCTCCCCTCCGCCCCCCCCCCCCTCCCTCCCGTCCTTACAGAGTGCCGCCGTGGCACAGAGCGAGGACTTGAAGCTCAATGACCGTGTCCGCCTTCTGACAGAGGCGATTCAATGCGCAAGTCTAGCCCAGGTGCATCCTCTTTCCTTCCCTCCCTCCCCTTTCACCATCCCTCCCTTCATCTTACCCTCCCTCCCTCCCTCCCTCCCTCCCTCCCTCCTCCTTTCCTTCCTAGAACGTGGCCCGCACCGGCAGGCCTGGGAAGCACCCGCGAGTGTCGGGCCCTAAGGTCCAAGCTCTGCAGGACCAGCTGGACGTGGCGACACTGCAGCTGCAGGTAGGGAAGGAGGGAGGGAGGGAGGGAGGGAGGGAGGGAGGGAAGGAAGGAGAGAGGGACTCGGCTGATGTTGCTGGAGTCTCCTGTCCCCTGGGAGGACGCACGGGAGGGAAGGAGGGAATGAGAGAGGGAGGGAGGGAGGGTGAAGGAATGATGTCTCACTTCTTTCCTTCGAATCTTCTTCTTACAGGTGTTGAATCGTCTGAAGGAGGCCATCCGCCTCGCCCACTCGGGGGGAAGGCGGGAGAGCGGGAGAGAGGGAGACATGGTGGTGGGCACGGGGGAGGAGGAGGAGGAGGAGCGGCATGTTGTCATGCTGGAGAGAGGCTTTGTGTCCTCGAGCCAGGTCTTCACGGTATGTGTCCGGGGAGGGAGGGCGGGAGGGAGGGAGGGAGGGAGGGAGGGAGAGAAGGAGAAAGAGGACAAGCCTTTTTCTTAGTGGTTCAGACCTGTCATTCTCAATCCTTCCTCCCTCCCTCCCTCCCTCCCTCCCTCCCTCCCTCCTTCCCTCCCTCCCTCCCTCCTTCCCTCCCTCCTTCCCTCCCCCCCCCCCCCCTGCTAGGTGGCCAACACCTACACCCTGTGGGAGGAGTGTCTGGCCCTGATTGACATGTGCCACACGGACGACGGACGAGGAATGCAACAACGCGTGCAGTCGTTGTGGCGGGCCATTATTTTCAACGAGCTCCCTGCCAATGCACGCTCGCCTCAGCTTCAGGTACCCTCCCCTCCCTCCCTCCCTCCCTCCCTCCCTCACTCCTTCCCCCCCTCCCTCCCTCCCTCCCATCCGAACTTTCACCTGAGGTTTCAGACACTTTCCACTCGTCATTTCTCCCTCCCACCCTCCCTCCCTCCTTCCCTCTTCCCCTCCCTCTTACTTCCAGGCCTGGCTCGAGCACCAATCCCGGGACATCCTTTCCCGATGGTGGTCCTCAGGTAGGGCCCGCCGCGGCCTCGGAGTGGGAAGGATGGAGGGCGAGTTGGACCAGGAGGATGACAAGGTACTGAGAGACGAAGTAACAGTCGTGGAGGGAGGAAGGGAGGGAAGGAAGGGGGTTGGGACAGGTAAACATGTGCATTGTGGGAGTATGTGCCTTGGGTGTTCACACTGCCTCTGTCCCTCGTTCTCCCCTTTCCTCGCCTCTACCACAGCCCATGCAAGCCGTGTACGAGAAGGTCAAGTCCATCGCCCGCTCAATGCGCTTGAACGAAGTCGCTGGGGGAACCCTGTGCGTATCCCTCCGTCCCTCCCTCCGTCCCTCCCTCCGTCCCTCCGTCCCTCCTTCCGACTTTCGCCTCTCCCTCCCTCCCTCTTCCCTCTCCCTCTCTCTCCCTCTCCCCCTCTCTACCTCTCTCCCTCCTGCTTGCCCTTCCAAACGGAATTAAAGAGCACCGCCCCCAAACCCTCCCCTCATCTCTCCCTTCCTCCCCTCGTACTCATTCTTTCCCCCTTTCCCCCTCTCCATCTCTCGAATCGACGTCTCATCAATAGTGCCACCCTCCGTCCTGCTTTCCCCCTTCACTTCTTGACCGATCTCCTCCTTGAGCTCGAAGCCGAGGTGGACACGGCGCAGGGTCGCCGTCCTTCCCTCCCTCCCTTCCCCCGACCGTCCTTTCCGCACCGCACGTGGCGCGCCCTGCGTCAGGTGGGCATCGGGTTCATTGACATTTTCCTCGAGCACATGTCAGTGTATCGCGACAGCCGCATGAAGACCCAGCAGCAGCAGCATCAGCAGCAGCAGCAGCAGCTGCAGCACCGAAGCCAGGCATCAAGCCAGCAGTCTCCATCGAGGCTGAAGGTCCACGTGCTGGACGCACTCCGGGACTTGACGGCGCGGTGGTACGAGGCCTTGAGGGAGGGGCCGATGCAGGGAGGGATGGATGGCGGAGGAGGAACAGGAGGAGGGGTGATGATTGACACGAGGCAGCAGTCGATGGTGGTGAGGGAATTATCAAGGCTGGCTAATACGACGCATGCGGCCGAGACGGAGGTGAGGATGGGAAGGAGAGAAAGAGGAAGGGAGGATAAGAGGGTTGATGCAAACAGCGAGAGATGCCATAGATGTTCGTTGGAATAGCTACAAACGTACATACGTTCAATAACATACGTATTGTCCCCCCCCCCAAATTACCACCTACTACATCACAGGCCAAGCTCATCATCGACGAACTCAGTAAGCTCCGGGAACGTTTTCAGTACTTTCCCGAGCAGGTTGACTGAAGAGAAGGAGAAGGAACGGTGGTCGTTGATCTACAAGAGTGAGGATGAGGATGAGGAGAATGGAGAGAGAAAGAAGGGAGTCGAACTCCAATGATGATTGTGCTTTTTATGGTCATGCGGCCGAGTTTCCTTGTGGATTGATAATTGGAGGAGGAAGAGTATACGAGGGGAAAAAGAAAGTAAGATGATAAAACGAGTAAGAAGGAAAGAAGAAACTGAACTCCATACTACATTCCACTCGTACAGATTTTTAAATTGGGTTTCCTTCCCTTCTTCTTCGTGAATTCTCTGCTACTTCCTATTGTCGTTGTTGATCGCATATACAAGGAAACTTCATTAAGACACTCATGACGCTCTGTATGCTTACAATTTGACCTTTCGAGATACGATTCGATGGACTTATCGGCAGCGATTCCGCTGCGGCCGAAAATGTAATACATATAGAGTATAAGCACTAGCTCTTTGCTCTCATACTCTCTCTATATATATTTCTCAGTTTCTCACATGACATACGGAAATATTGGAAGTAGAGCAGCACACCAATTTTAAAACAGACGCACACACAAACATAACCCCCCCCCTTCCCAAATGAGCACACACACACACACATACCCCCCCTCCCCCCCTTTTAAAAAGCACACTCATAAATGGAAGTTACAGACATAGACACACAGAAATTTACGCTCTCATAGGCACACGCGCGCACATGTACGCGGAAACACCGACACATGCACATACACTCACACGTGCACGTACAAGTGTCCCCCCATTTTCTAAGCCATGCCACACGAGGAAGTAGCAGCTGTGGCCCGATGGGAAAACGAGCTCTTGCGAACTGGAACTCGAAAGACGCGCTTCCACCTTGCCCGAAAGGCGGCCATCTTGCCCATCTTCTTGGGCTTGTGAGCGGCCGTTAACACTACCGCGCCGTCAACATTGATCGAAAAGGATGTCGTTCCTCTAGGCAGGACAGACTCACTGCGGCTCCGCTCGCCTTCTCCAGTGACATAGGAGATAGAAGTGGAAGGCGCCATATCCATGCGAGCCACAGAGAGTCTGTGGCCGCCTGGGCCTTTGGTCATCATCCGGAAGTTCGTCCAAGTCTTCAGAGTCATCTTTCGGCGCTCCACGTTATTGAAGACAGGAGGGACGGCCTCAACTCCCTCGTCTTCCGCTACCAGCAGCTTGGCAATTACAGTCCCAATTAAACCCTCATCCTCGAAAAGGCTCGAACTCTCTGCATGTTGCACCTTTCGACACTCCTTTTCAAAATGATTTGTCACAACATCGCACGGACCACCAACTCCCTCCTTCTTCGCCTCCGCCAAGGACTCTTGCGCTTGCAGCAAGGCCTCGGTGGGCATGAATTGCTGCTGTTCGATTCCTACTGTTGCAGTAGCTCCCTCCATGTGCTTCCCCTTCTCTCCTTTCTTATCGTCCCCTGCCAATTCCTCCCTCTCAGGAACCCTTACATTCAAATACCCGTTGTGCTTCTTCCCCGCCAAAGCCGTGAAATGCATTACAAGGATCATGAAAAGTGCCAGCACATAGGCCACAAGAAGGAAAATAAAAACCACGTGTGTGCTAGCCGCCGTGCGAGTCATCGAGGACAGGTCGCTGGTTGACTCAGGAAAGGCCATAAACCAAGTCACCATCAATCCCACCAAACCTGCGACCTCCTTGCTCAAAAAGAGCTCCGAATCGGAAAGTCCGAACAGCTGCTGGTCCTTAGAGAGAAACAGACGGTGATTGCGGACGTTGCGGCACGTGGTGTTAAGCCCGAAGGACCTCATTTCTTCACTCCCCCTCAAGAGTAGCTGTAAGGAGGGTGGGTTGGTATAGGGTAGGCAGAAAAGCAACAGCTGAGTTTTAAGAAGTAAAAGCATCGAGGGCAATAGAAGGCATTTGCATCTTCAGAAAATTTGACTTGAAAATCCAAATGAGGAGAAATAGAGGTCTTAGATGTGAGTGAAGAAAAGGAAGGAGAAACGGGAGTGGCTAGAAGCGAATGAACGAGGAAAGAGGGGGGAGGAAGCAACAAAAACTCACATACCTTGGTAGAGCCCTCACTGTGGACATTGACGTGAGCATGTTTACAAGATATTTTCTCGACAGACCGGATGGGACAGGTACCTTCTAGCTTGGCCTCCTCGGTAACCCCCTCGATGCCACAGGAGGTGTTCTCGTAAGGAGTAGCAGGGGTAAGCACCGGGGCTGCAAGGACGAGATGCGGCCCGTGGAGGTGGTGGTAGAATGCATCAATATTTGTATGCAAGGTTAAAGAGGGCATGTGGGCCGTGATACCTTGATGGCTAGACAGCTCCATACCGACGCGGTACTCGAAGGGCACGCCAGTATAGGCGGTGGTGAAGACCATGCCGAAGGCAAAAGAGAAGACAAGACTCGACTTTAACAGATTCATAATGCTTGAGTTTGAATACAATAGTGGCGGAATGGCCTGTGGTGTGTGCCGTGGGAGGATGGGATAAGTAAGCTTACAGATTCCGCTTTGGTTTGGTTCTGCAAAAAAGGTAAGGGACGCACGCAACGCGCACACATGGTACTAGAACGCGATGCCATCGCACTATACTCCTCAACCTTGGAATTGTAATATCTTTTATTGTGGTGCTGAAAAAGAGGCTGACTGAATCATGGGGTTGTCGCGGAGTTGGAGTTGAATTTTGGGTAAGCAAGTTTTTGAATCGGGAAAACTGAGATATGTAGCAGCACGCCTATCAAACAAATCTCCCTTGGCTACACGCGGGGCGGAAAAAGTTTGTACGACCTGTATTATAAGTGTATGTAGCAATAAAATGACTCTCGGGAAGGAAAGTAGAAGAGCTCATAGAGCAACAAAGGCGCGCTTGGGAGGAAAAGGGACAAAGGGACGCAGAAGGACGGCGGGGCGACCGTTGGGCGAGGATTTGCGAGTGGCGCCATGCACCCCTTGCCCCCAAATAGCTCCGCTTATACTGCCGCAATTCCGTTTTAAAGTTCCATACCGTTCTCATAGTCGTACTGCATTGTAGAGGTTGACGAGGAATTCAAGCTCTGAGAATGTGTTTGTCGTAAATTATTTATGTCCTGATTGGGCGGAGACACCTCCTATCCATTTTTGAATTTTAAATTTTGTGCATGGCCGCGATGAGAGACAGCCCATGTTGGCCTGTTGTAGTCAGAAACTAGAACATGCGAGAAATCAGCAACACAACCAGACATAACGATATATCAGCATGCCTTTATGCAGCAGTCTTTCTTATTTCTTTAATGCATCTTTGGTTGCTCTGTAGGGATTGGTGATATATCAACATTTAGGGTGCTTTCACCGCGAGGGTATCGCTTCCGACAACCCCATGAACATCAAAAGACAGCCTTAATACAAAATTATCTTGCAAACAAAGATGCCGAAGGTATGTTCCGTCCTATACTAAACTACGTGAGCAAGCAGCGGGCAAATGGCTATAATTACGTGTGGACGTCAGTAAAGTGGAGAAAGAGAGATGAAATTCTAAGTATGTAAAAGATCCAAATGCAACGAGATTAAGAGAAAAAAGGTGTACGCAAGACGTGGCAGGCTAAAACTTTTGAGAATAGGTCTCTTAAATACATCGCTCAAAAACGCATCTCGGCCTGCAGGGTGCGGAGGGTGGCTTAGTGGCTACAATCATCGATGCTTGCACGCCTGCGTGATGCCGATGTCTTCCATAGCATTGCAACCGACTATGATTTATTGGGACTCCCTGTGGCGTCCTTGAAAGCTCAAAAGGGTTAAAGGCCGTGTATCGCCGGACGACCAGGTAGATACGGCTGCACATACTTTCAGGGCCAAGAAAAAGGAGCCCTTCAATCGTAGCAGTGCCAGCTGAGATGCATCTCAACAACACATCAGCTATTCGTCATCGCCTTGGATCGCATGCTTCTGCGTGGCTCCTGCCCGCCAGCGTTTGATCTTCCCCTCTCTTCCAATCCCACCTTGGGCCTTATTCATTCTCGGGACGTGGCGTGCTTTATTAAGCATAAGAAGACAAATGGATTTTCAGTGTGTAGGAAGAGTCTCAGCCCACGTGAGTAGGTGGCGAGTCTGACTGTTCTTCCCTACACCAGTAGTGTCCTCACAGCTCCTCAGGTATATACACCCTGGGCGGCTTCACAGGGCGGGGCAAGAACGCATTTTATGCGTGGCGGGAAAGCACGACAATAAGCATGATTTCCGCAAAGGATATTTTGAGAATCTGGTGTAGGATTTTGATGGTGGTAATAGTATGATTGTGCGTGCGTGTAGATGTGTGTGTGTGGTATGGGTATGAGAATACGGTGTTGTAATGCTGTCTGAAAACTTTCCTTGGCTTTCGCGCCATAACTTGTGACAGAGGCGCATGGTCCCCCTCCTTTCTTCCCTGCCTTGTGTCCGTGGTCTACCGTAAACTTCGATGCCACCCTTATGCGCCGCATACCACCACTGTCACAAAGGCTATGAGATTTCTGTCTTATGGTCAGGTGGTTGCCATTACAATAGTGTGGCGCGCGTCGTCGACCTCTCTCATCCTTCCCTCCAACCCTACTCAGCCCTTTCTTTGTTCGACACCCACAGTAAATCGTCCCCGCCTTCACTCCGCGCACAGCAATATGGTCCTCTTTGGTGGCCGCGGTAGTGGGGCTCGTAACGCGGGCGTCGCTAGTACCCCTGCTGCCCCAGCTCCCAGGTACGTGCAGCCCCCTCTCTCCTTCCTCCTTGTTCCTTCCCGCCCTCCCTTTTCTATCACGAGCTCTAGGGAGCACAGCATTCTGGCTGCACATGGTACCAACGAGTAAGATGCAAACACGTGTTTTACGGGACCTTTCGTAGAGTTCATGACACTCCTTTGGAAATAAGACCAAGTGAAGGGCGTCATCATGATCACCATCTGCACCATCAGCAGCAGCGGCCGCTGCACTGCACTAAGCCCCCTCCTCCCTACCCCGCACAGCAGCACTCTCTCCGATCGTTTTAATCGCCTGCACGTCAAGATCGCACCAGCCTTCACGGGCGGTGCAGCGCGTGACAGCCGCCGCATCCAGACGCAGACCTCCCAGCAACAGAAGCGAATTGCGGCCCAAGCGGCTTTTCGGGGACAGACCGTGCAGATCGTCCTCCCCAAGCAGCAGCAATCCCAGCAACACCGACAGCAGCAGCATCAGCAGCGAGGTAGGCGTATTGTGGGACGTGGAGGGGGACGAGGAGTGGGTCTGGCTGGCCGTGGGAGTGCTGGCCGGGGTGGACGGGGGGGAGGGCGCGGCGGCGTTGGTGGGCGGGGCACCCGTGGTGGACGAGGAGGGGGTCGTGGCCGTGGGGGGGGAGGGGCTGTGAAGAAGGTGGATAAGGACGATTTGGACGCACAGATGGACGAATACCATTTCAAGGCGGGCAAGGGCCCCGACCCGAAGATTGCTCAGGCAGAACGGAAGAAGGCCTCCTTGGACACGGAGATGGATTCGTATTGGGAGGCCAAGAACAAAGCGGCAGCAACCGCAGCACCGATGCCGGCCACTGGGGCAGCGGCATCGGCAGAGGGAGGGGATGCAGAGACGGCGCCCATGGAGGGATGAAGAGCTCGTCAGGAGAGGGAAGGGTGCGAGGCACGATCGAATGGTAAGGGAATGAATAGGGTGCAAAAGTCAATGACGGCGATGAAGAGCGCGGCCTAATCTAATCATATAGTACGAGAGTAGTTAAAGGGAAATAGTGCGAGGAAGGAGGGACCGCGATTCCAAAGGTGTACGTGTGCAAAAACACATTGAAAAGAAGAAACCACCGATAAGGCAGGAAAAATTACAAGCTGTATTTGGTTTCTAAAATTCAACTTCACTATTTTTCATTTTCCTTTCCTCACTCGGAGCCTTGCTTCGAGCGGTAACGAGTGACGCCTGGCTTCTGCTACCTGACCAAGCCTTTCAATGGTCGATCCGGAGTCGATCCGGAGAACCGCGGGCACGGGTTAAGACTCTGTCACAACTTTGACATCCTTGATGCCAATCTCACATACCGCAATGCCCTTGCCGGCGCAAAAACACGGCAACACCATCACATGTCTCCGCACCAGAAAACATGAGGCACTATTTGTCGTGATGAAATCGCGCTGGAGGTTGCAATGTTTGCCGTCTGATGACCTGAATCAATGCCGTCAAACATAACGGACGTTTTCCGCAAAGACCAAGCATTCGCAAACCCTCCCATGTTGTCTCACAAGGTCACTACTCACGTGTCTCCTCCTTTTGCACCCTCTCCTTATTACAGACATGCTTGTGGCGGGCGGAAGAAGCCAAATGTGCCGCTGCCCGTTCGCCTCCCGTCTTTCCGAGTCCTTTCCCCTCCCCTTCCTCGTCGGAGTAGGCCTCGTGCTCCTCGTCCTCGTCCTCTCCCCTTTGCCGACCGAAAGCCATGCGCTGGCACCTCCAACTGCCTCTTCATCGTCCTTATCATCGTCTTCTCCAGCTTCCGGACGTCCCCTCCCTCCTCCTCGCTCAACCCCCCCCCCATTAAAAGTCCAAGACCTCGGCCGACTATTGAAGGAGCAAGAACTTCGAGCACTTGCCAAGCTAGAAGCCGCTGCCCAAGCCCTTCTGGAAAGCGAGACGGAGGTAGATGCTCTCGGCATCCGTCGTCCACTCGACCGGCATATTTCATTCATGCCCTCGTCGTCTACTGCAGACAGACGGAAGGCAGTACATGCAGCAGAGGAGGAAATGGAAAAGCAGGGCCGACCGTGTTCTAAAGGAGGAGAAACCCACGAGAGGGAGACGATCACAAATATAGCAGCAATGAATGAAGTCGACGAGTACGTAAGTCCGGCGGTGGACAGGCAATTGCTGCAACAGGCGTACCAGACACGAAGGGCACGTGTGGAGGAGCTTTCGCAGTTTCGATCGCGGCGGGGGAAGCAGAGGCGTGACGCCAGCAGGAATGGCGGAAAGGTAATTGAAATCCATGACTAAAGGAAAGCGATAGACAGGTAGAAGGAGTGAATGGTGGCTTGGAGGGATGTGACTACATTTCCGATGGGGGCAACTTTACGATTTTTATCCTCTTGACGTTCTCGCCAAGCCTCAAGCATATCCTCTCTCCCTCTCCTTTCCACCTATAGCTCTATCAGCCCCCGCTTAAACCACCGACAGCGAAAACAGTACCGACCACCCTGCTGCTACTCCTGCGGATTAAGTTCCCGGACGGCGCCATCTTGACGGCCCGCTTTTACGAGGGGGAGCACGTGGCGGTGCGTGGGGGTTGGGGATGGGAGGTGGGAAGAAAGGATAACAGAGGGGAAGGAGGAGGAAGAGGAGGCGAAAGAGAACGAAGAGGGAGGAGGGAGAGAAGGGTAAAAAAAAGGTAGAGATGATCACGTCATCGTGAAGAATCTCGGTTTGTAGTTTCTCCTGCTACTGCATTTTCATACATCCCTGTTTTCTTATCCGTACTTTTTTTTTTATCTTTCCCCTTTTCCCAATTCTAAAGGACGTTTTTACCCTCCTTCGCACCGCCCTCTCCCTTGCACCTCTCCCTCCGCAATTCGTCCTCCTCAATCTAGGGGGAATGGGGCCTCGACGTCTGTCGGCAGGGGAGGGGAAGTCGACAATAATGAACATGACGCTCAAGGCCTGCGGGCTCACGGCGCCCGCGGCGACGCTGTTGTTGCAATGGCAAAGGGAAAGTAGGGCTGCTGTACCCAAGGTAAGAGGGAGGCAAAAAGAGGGTGGAAGAGAAGGAGGAGGAGGGCTGTGGAGTTCAGGAAAGTATCGGCTGGGAGGATCAGGATACGAGACAAGAACGAGACATGAAAGCGGCGGGAGACGCGAAAATAAAGCCACTGCAGAAATATGGTCACGTCTCTTTTTCCACTTCTTTACAGGATACGATCGAGTGGATTGACCCAGCCCTGCTGCACGCCTCCGGGAGAGATAAATAGGCGAAGGGGATGCAAGAGACAGGAAGGAACTGATACCACTTTGTAGAAAGAAATATTGAACATACCGATGATATACACTGCCCGAGATTTGTTCCTCCTGCGTTAACAAAAATAATTTACCAAAGTTTTCTTGGCCATGTCCCTCCCTTTCCTTCTCTCCTATTTTCATGAGCTGATTATAATATACTCGGTCCTTTTTGAGATCGTTATACTCCCGCTCACGTGCCACTCCTACCTACCTCCCCATCCCCATCCCCCAACTATGGTGGTCTAATGTGACTAAACTACTGAAAATACTTCACACGATGCAAACCCAAAATACCATGCACCCTTCCTGGATATATTAAGCCTTACCCATGCCGTCCGCATGCACGTTGTATGATACTGTGATGAAGAAAGACTCTTAAGTGGGGCTCATGTTCTAGTTCTACATATCAATACTGTAGAACAAACTACACGACCACAAAGAAAGGACTCGACAGAAGCAGACAGGACGATGAATTCCTACTCCGCACTCACTTCTGTCACTCTTTCACCCTCCCAAAGCAACTACAGCAACACACAGCCACCATCTCCAAGTCAAGGCAAGTATGATGGCCCCTGAAGAGACAAAGGTCGCGGCCGGCAGTCCCGGAAGCGCCAGCAATCTGGACAAACCCAACACTTCAGCCAAGGTACGTATAGCGGCGACAGGAGATTCCACATTTCGCCCTTTCCCCACTCTTAAGGCACGAATGTCTGTGTCTTTGCCCATGTGGGGTTGCTGGTGTTCATTTATTGTCCGACGGCCCGCAATATCCCTTGTTACCATGCATGCGGGCGCATAAACCTCTTTTTCCTTAGTTTCATTTGTGAGAATGCTTGCGAAAGAAATCGTGAATGTCCACCTTTTTCACCTGTGCTTTCAACCTTGCGAGTGCTTACACCTGCACTAGCACACAATCAACCCTCCCTCCCTACTCCCCTCCATCATTCGCCTTGAAGGTAAAGCAAATGACGTGGCTGGAGACCCTTCGTCGAGATGGATGTCTTCCCCTGAAAACTATTGGCTTCTTCACTGGTGCGTGTAGAAAGGAGAGGGAGGAGAGGAAGAAAGAATGGGGGAGGGAGAGAGGAGTGGAAACTATGCTGGTGTTATCTGCATACTGCCTGCGCGATAAATTACTCTACATTCAAATCTTTCCTGCTCTCCTTCCTTCTTCCATGTGACCGTTCTTAGGCATGGCTCTTACTATTATTGCCTGCCTGACTTTCGCTTCCAAGCTCTTGGACTTGAATGTCGTGGGGGCGATCAACCAGGTGAGGGAGGGAGGGAGGGAGGGAGGGAGGTAGGGAGTGAGTGAGTGAGGGAGTGATTGATTGAATGGAAGAGTGAGTGTGTGGAGTTTTGGGGAAAGGCGTAAGATAAGAAAAGAACAGGTTGACATGTAGTCGTCCACCCCTTAGTATTAACGACGTATTTGTGAATCATACTTTCTCTTCCGTCCAACCCTCCCTCCCCCTGTCTCTTGCAGGTTTGGCTTGCCATCTTCGGCCTAACGATGATGCTGCTCGAGGCATCTACCAGTACCAACTTCGTGTCGAAAAAGGTTTCTCGATGGTTAAATGAGAATATGAAGATATTGACATACATGACTGGACGCGGGTTGTTCTATTGCTTCCTCGGCACGGTGAGGGCGGGAGTGAGGGAGTGAGTGTAATCTTCATCCTTTTTGCGCGCGTCGCTGATTCTGTATGATTCTCTTACCCACCTTCTTTCCCTCCCCTCTTGTCCTTCAGATCGAGCTAGGCTTCTGGTTCTCTACCCTCCACCTGGTTATTGGCATCATCCTCTGCGTCTTGGGCGTAGTAACGATCTTTGTTGGATTTGCCTTGGGGATGAAGCTTCGGTCCATCCGTCGGGATTTAGCCAGGGAGGACGACGCGCGTAAGGTACGTAAAACCTCAAAGCAGCAGCATGATGTACTGGATTCTCTTTTCTCTCCCTGTCATGTGTTGTTGGATTAGCGCTTTTTTGCCTCATCATCTATCCCGGCATTCTCATTTGTCCTTTTCTCTCTCTCCCTCCCTCCCTCCCTCCCTCCCTCCCTCCCTCCCTCCCTCCCTCCCTCCCTTCCTCCCTCCCTTCCTCCCTCCCTCCCTCCCTCCCTCCCTTCCTCCCTCCCTGCAGACCTTCCAAGATTTCGATGAAGACCAAGACGGACGTCTGTCAACCTCCGAGCTCGCTCGGCTCTGCCATTCCTTGGGGAGTAAGCTGACCCACAACGAATTACAAGCAGCCGTTACGACACTGGACGTTAACAGGGACGGTTATATCCAAGAGGAGGAGTTCTTGCGGTGGTGGCGGGGGGATGCGGAGCTCAAGAAACCGATCGAGGTGTGAGATTATGAGGCGGGAGGGAGGGGCCGAAGGAAGGCAGGGATTTATTTGTATAGATGGGTGTTCTGGCGTGGTGTGTGTGTGTCGGTGGGTGTGCATTGTGTGCATTGAAGGGGAAGGGAATGCTGGATAGAAAGAGCAAAAGTGAATCAGAGAGAGATTGATCAAGCAATGAAAATCATGAAGGCTTATGCATCGATGTGCCCCTGGTCACGGCACAAAGACATGACTGGTCACGGCACAAAGACATGAGGTTGACAGATTTTCAACCACATATATACGGCGAAAGAAAAGCAGATTGAAAATGGGCGTGACAAACCAAAAGCTCTTACCGAGATACAGGAAGCCAAACCAGAATGAATTATGTGACCAGCAAAAGAAAATTATACAGGTTTTGCTCTGTCCATCTTCTTCTCTGCCAGTCGCTGGCATGAATGCACGCGTTTGAGTGAAATGAAAGCCCTCGACCCATCGGAGCATACAAGCGTCGATGTAACTATACTTCTTGCTTTTAAATATCGAGATTGTGGCGCCCTCTGGCAGATCAAAGTCTGTCTCAACATATGTTTTTTGTGGCTTGCGATGACACCCTGTTTCAGCCCTTTTTGTACCCATTATCGAGACCCACACATCTAGACTTCTACGTTCCGACATGCCAAGGTCTTCGTGACGTCTCGAGGTGTCTTTTTCCTCATCATATCGTCATCGCAATTCGAAACGACGCCACCTTGCCAGCCAAACAGAGCGCACGTCACAACACGACTTAGACACTGGTTACACAAATGACATCCACTCATTCATCGGCATTTTATATACAGTGCATTGTGTCTTGTCCTCATGTCTTTTTTGCTTTGCGTCTCCCTTCCCGAATCGCCGTTCAACTCAACTTTCGTCTTCACGCTTGCCTCCCCCCCACTTGCCACACACATAAAACAGGGGCCCACACCGAACAGCCACAGCCGCTCCCGCAGCAGCATGGAAGTGGGCGCCTCGGTATGGGTGGCGGATGCCGGACCTGAAACGTGGTTGGAAGGCACGGTGGTGGCCAAGGTACGAGAGAGTGATGGAGGGTGTCTCTGGCCCAGGCCGAGGGAAGGGCAAAAGGACAGGGGAGCGAGAAGACTCACATGCACCGCATGCGCCATTGCACACACTAACAATACATTTTTCTCTCACCAACCTGCCCTTTGCAGCGGCCCGTGGATGGTGGTGGAGGCAAAGGAGGGCAGCAGTATGACCTGGAGATCGAGCTGCTGGGCCGGGAAGGAGGAAGGGCGACGTTCAGGTTCGTGAGTAAAGCACGAGGCGTGGCCTGAAGGAGGGATAGGAAAAACAGTATGGCATGCAATGAATATATTGCATGTGTATGCGTGCAATGTCCTATCTGTATGACAAGCTCCTTGCAGCACTCATGTCTACTCTCTCCCCTCCCTTCAGGATCGCTGCCGGCGAGACTGAAGCCCCGGACCTGAAACTCCGCAATGGGGAAGACGTCTCTCTCGTCCAAGATTTGATAACGTTGCCGCATCTGCATGAGCCTGCCATCCTGCATTCATTGCAGGAGCGGTTTGAGGAGGGAGCGATCTACACCTTTACTGGTAGGGAGGGAGGGAAAGAGGGAGAGAGGGAGGAAAGGAAGGAAAAAATTGGAAAGAAAAAGAGAAGGGAGGATGGTAAGCTGATATGTTTGAGTAGGACGAGCTCCATGGCCTTATTACTGGTACCACCATTCACTTCTCTCTCTCTCCCTCCCTCTCTCCCTCCCTCCCTCTCTCCCTCCCTCCCTCCCTCCCTCCCCTCCTCCCTCACCCCCTCCCTTCCTCCCTCCCCAGGCCCCATTCTCCTGGCCGTCAATCCCTTCAAGCGCCTTCAAGGCGTGTACACGGAGGACGTGCTGCTTACATATTACGAGCAGGTATGTGGGTAGTTAGGAAGGGAAACGAGGGCGAAAGGAAGGAAGGGAGGGAAGGAGGGATGGAGGGACAAAAGGAGCCTAACGATTCAGGCATAGCTCCTTTCCGCTGTCAATTACCGCTCTCCTTATCCCCTTCTCTCTCTCCCTCCCTCCCTCCCTCCCTCCCTCCCTCCCTCCCTCCTTGCTCACCAGGGGCTGCTGACGGCTCAAGGCCTCAAGACAGCCGGCCCATTGCCTCCTCACGTATATTCCATAGCCGATGCAGCCTACCGCGCCATGATGGAGGTGAGGAGAAGGGAGGAAGAGGGGAAGGGAAGAAAGGAGGGAGGCAGGGAAAGAAGGGCGGGTGGATATAGGGATGGAGGGAGGGAAGGGGGGAAGAGATGTCCTCGGAAAATCAACAACAGCCATTCAATTATTGTACTCCCTCCCTCCCTCTCTCTCTCCACTCAAGGCCATTCGCGCCCTCCCGTCCGCCACCAGCACCCGCTCTTCCTCCTCCTCCTCCGCTTCCAGTGGCTGTCAATCCATCCTCATCTCGGGGGAGAGCGGGGCAGGCAAGACGGAGAGCACTAAGCATGTCTTGACTTTCTTGACTACTGTCAGTGCTCCCTCTACATCACCGAGGGACACCTGGGAGGAAGGAGGAGGGGGAGGAGGAGAGGGAGGAGGAGGAGGGGGAGGAAAGGGCGCGTCGGAGACGGTCATGAACAAAGTGAGGACGAAGGGGAGCGATGACGAGGGGAGGGAAGGAAGGAGGGAGGGAGGGAAGGAAGGAGGGAGGGAGGGAGGGAGGGAGGGGATGATCGCTATTTTATGGGGTGAATTACATTTCTCCTCTTACTATCTCCCACCCTGCCTCCCTCCCTTCCTTTATCCTTTCCCTCCTCCCTCCCTCAGGTGCTGCAATCGAATCCCATCCTGGAGGCCTTTGGGAATGCACGTACCATCCGTAACGACAACAGCAGCCGCTTCGGGAAGTACATTGAGATGCACTTCGATAAGCGGGGCCGTCTCCTCGGCAAGTCGCAGGAGGGAGGGAGGGAGGGAGGGAGGGAAGGAAGGAGGGGCAGCTCAGGCTAATGATGACTTTACCATCTTCCACGACTCCTACAGGGGCCTCCATCGAAACGTATCTACTGGAGAAAGTGCGCTTGCCGCATCAAGTACGTGCTCCTCCCTCCGTCCCTGTCTCCCTCCGTCCCTGCCTCCCTCTGTCCCTCTCCTCCCTCCCTCCCTCCCTTCCCCCTTGCCCCTCCCCTTCCCTCTTCTCTACTCTCTCTCCTTTCCTCCCTCCCTCCCCTGCCTCTCTCATTCCCTCTTTCCCACCCCCCCTCCCCTCCTTCCATTCCCACCCCCCCCTCGCCTTCCCTCTTTCCCTCCCTCCCTCCCTCCACTCAGGCCGTGAACGAGCGTAATTTCCACATCTTCTACCAGCTGCTGGCCGGGGCCTCGGCGGAGGAGAGGCAGCGGTGGCGTTTGGAAGACGTCCAGGGGTATCACTACACGAACCAAGGTGAGGAGGAAGGAAGGGAGGGAGGGAGGAGGGAGGGAGGGAGGGAGGGAGGGAAGGAGGGAGGGAGGGAGGGAAGGAGGGAGGGAAAGAGGGGAGGAAAATGGCTGTGCTTGGTCTTCTCATCGTCTTCCTTTGCGCGCCCCCTCCCTCCCTCCCTCCCTCCCTCCCTCCTTCCCTCCCTACCTCCCTCCCTCCCTCCCTCCCTCCCTCCGCACCTCAGGTGGTTGCTACACGCTGTGCGATGTCGACGATAGGGATGAATACCGAGCTACCCTCAGAGCCATGAAGACCCTCGATTTTTCCTCCTCATTAATCGACGAGGTTTTGACCCTGGTCGCTGCCTTGTTGCATCTCGGGCAGGTAGGGAAGGGAGGGAGGGAGGGAGGGGGGGAGGGAAGGAAGGAAGGAGGGAGGGAGGGAGTGGCTGAGGGGAAGAGTGAGCAAGGGAGCGAATGAGCGAGAGAGCACATGGCAACACTCAACCCACACCCTCCCTCCCTCCCTCCCTCCCTCCCTCCCTCCCTCCCTCCCTCCCCTCAGGTGAACTTCCTTCCCACTCCCGACGAGGAGGGAGCCTGCATCGACCCCTCCTCCCTTCCCGCCCTCGCCACAGCCGCCTCTCTCTGCGCTGTTCCTGAGGACTACCTCACCGAGACCCTCACCACACGAGTAGTGGAAGCGCGGAGAGAGTCTTTCACTGTCCGACTTCGCCCGGCCCAGGCAGCGGAAGCTAAGGATGCCCTTGCAAAGGCTCTGTGAGTGGGCCCTCCCTCCCTCCCTCCCTCCCTTTCTCCCTCCCTCCCTCCCTCCCTCCCTCCCGAGTCCGTGTTCATCGCTGCATGGTCACTTTTGTCTCTGTGCCCCCTCTCATCCTTCGTTCCTCCCTCCCTCCCCCCCCCCCTGCCTTCTTTCTCCCCTGCCTCCTTCCCATATAGGTATGGCCGCCTCTTCTCCTTCCTAGTCCGTCAGATCAATGCCTCCATCGCCACTCAACTGGAGGTACGCAAAGAGGAAGGGAAGGAGGAAGGGAAGGAGGGAAGAACGGAAGCCTCACATTCGCGAGTTTCAAAAAGTGTCCAACACTCAACCCCTCCTCCCCCTCCTCCCCCTCCTCCCTCCCTCCCTACCTCCCTCCCTTCCTCCCTCCCTCCCTCCCTCCCTCCCTCCCAGGGCTCGCGGTGCACTATCTCGGTGTTGGATATCTTTGGGTTTGAGTGCTTTGCGCACAACAGTTTCGAGCAGCTCTGCATCAACTATACCAACGGTAAGGGAGGGAGGGAAGGAAGGAGGGAGGGAGGGAGGGAGGAAGGAAGCTAAGTATCCAGGAAGACCGTTGTTCTCACACAGCCTCCTACCCCGGCCTCCCTCCCTCCCTCCCTCCCTTCCACACTCCCTCCCTCCCTGCCTGCTTCTACAGAAAAACTGCAGCAGCAGTTCAACAGCTTTGTGTTCAAGATGGAGCAAGCCGAGTACGAGCGCGAGGCCATCGTGTGGTCCTTCATAGACTACCCGGATAACCAGGTACCTCTGCCCTCCCTCCCTCCCTCTCTCCCTCCCTCGCTCCTTCCCTCCCTCCCCCATTCCCTCTATTTCTCCTCATGCACTCATCAAAGCCACCTTCCTCCCTCCTTTACGGCCCCCCCCCCCCCCCCTCGCTCATAGGACTGCCTCGATCTCATCGAAGGCAAGCCCGGGGGCATCCTGGCCATGCTAGGTGCGTCCCCCCCCTCCCTCCCTCCCTCCCTCCCCCCCCCCTCCCTGTCTTTCTCCCTCCCTCTCGTTTTCCCTCTCCCTCCCGCCCTGCCTTCCTCCCTCCCTCCCTCCTCAGACGACGAGTGCCCTGCCTTCCTCCCTTCCTCTTTTTCTCCTTTCTCTCCCTTCTCTCACACTCCCTCACTTCTTTCTGACTTATCCCCCCTTGCTTCCTTCCTCCCTCTCTCCTTCCCTCCCTCCCTCCCTCCCTCCCTCCCTCCTCAGATGACGAGTGCAAGATCAACGGGAACGACATAAAGCTTCATGGCCGCCTGGAGAAAGATCTCACTACTCACCCTCGCTTCTTTGTGGGAAAAAAGATGCAGGTAGGGAGGGAGGGAGGGAGGAAGAGAGGGAGGGAGGGAGGGAGGGGGGGGAAAAGGATGGATCGATAGATGTACTTCACGCCGGCCCCTCTGATGTCATTTTCTGTTTGCGTAAAACCGCCCGATATCCCCCTCCCTCCCGCCCTCCCCCTTTCCCCCTCGTAGGTCGACCGTGTGTTTGGCATCCGGCACTACGCGGGTGACGTCTCCTACCACACTCAGGGCTTCCTTGACAAGAACAGGGACACTCTCCTCAAGGAGACGGCGGCGCTGGTAAGAGGGGAAGGAGGGAGAGAGGGAGGGAGGGGAGAGAAGGACGACTCCGAGGGATAGGGCAGCGCTGATGGGGGGGAGGAAAGGAGGGAAGGAGGGAAAGTCAACGGGAGAAAAGGGATGATGGGTTCGATGCAGTCGCCGTTTCAAGTCGCGCCTTTTTTTTTAAAAATCCGTTTACTCCCACCACGATCACGCAGTTTTTGTCCTCCACCTCACCATTGGTCCGAAGCCTTTTTGCCGATGACCCGCCCACTGGCGCCGGTACTGCTGCTGCCTCCTCCTCGTCCCCCTCCTCCCCCTCCTCCTCCTTCAAGACGCCCACAAAGAGCAGCCGAGAAGAGAGGGGCCGCACCCCTTCCTCCGCCTCGGCCTCCTCGATGCTGGCTGCCGTATCAGTATCGAGTCAGTTCAAGCATCAAGTAAGCCTCCCCCTCCCTCCCTCCCTCCCTCCCTCCCTCCCTCCCTCCTCGGTTCAATCTGAGCATCCATCCCCCCCCCCCCCCCTCCCTCCCACCTTCCCTCCCCCCCTCTCTTCCTCCCTCCCTCAGCTCCTGGAGCTCATGACCAAGATCCATCAGACTCGGCCACACTACATCCGTTGCCTAAAACCCAACGACCTTAATGTCCCTGACACCTTCGACCGTTTCCGGTAGGGAGGGAGGGAAGGCGCAAGGGAGGGAGTGAGGGAGGGAACTCCGTCGCTTTGTTTGTGCGTGCTCATTCACCGACTCTTCCACAACCCCTCCCCTCCCTTCCTCCCTTCCTCCCTCCCTCCCTCCCTCCCTCCCTTCCTCTCTCCCAGCATCACCGAGCAGCTTCGCTACGGTGGTGTGCTGGAGGCCGTGCGCGTCGCCCGCTCCGGGTATCCTGTCCGCCTCATCCACAGCGAATTCTACTCGCGATACCGCGGCCTCGTGTCCTCCCGCCCTCCTTCCCTCCCTCCTTCGGTCCCTCCTTTGCTGCCTCTTCCGCACGTGATTGACAATGAGAGGAATCCGACTAAGGCTAGGGAGTGGTGCTTGAGGCTCCTTGACGCTATCTTGGAGGGGCAGGTGCGTAGGGAGGGAGGGAAGGAGGGACGGAAGGAGGAGTGGAGCTAGTTCTCTTGTTTCCTATAGAACCCATATAGTTATGTCTTGGAAATGAAAACAGGAAGGGGAAGCTGCGGCAGTGGCGGCGCAAGAGGCAAAGAAGGAGGAGGAAGACGAAAGGAGGGAGGGGGGGCGTCTTTTCTCGTGTCATGAGTATCTGCAGTTGGAGCGGGAGTCGGTGCAGCTTGGGAAGAGCAAAGTGTTCCTGCGTAAGGTGAGGAGGGAAGGAGGGAGAGAGTGAGGAAGGACAGAGTGTGTGCTGAAATAAGGTGTTATCAGAGGGAGGACGGACAGAGAGGGAAGAAGGACAGAGTGCGTGCTGGGATAAGGTGTTATCACTCTACAGTGTTGCTATCTTGGGTTTCATTCGCAACCTTAACCCTTCTCTTCGCCGTCCCCCCCCTCTTCCTTCCCTCCCTTCCTCCCTCCCTCATCCGACAGGCAGCTTACGAGGTTCTAGAGCATAAGCGCATGGCCCGTCTGACGGTCGCCGCCGTCCGCCTCCAAGCCCTCTTCCGGGGCATTTTCCTCCGACGAGAGTACCTCCTCCTCCGTGAAGCTACCTGCCTGCTTCAACGCACTCTTCGGGGAATGACCGGTAGGAGGAAGGCCCAAGCGTTACGGGAAACGAGGGCCAGTTTGAAAATTCAAACAGCCTACCGTCGTCACCGTGCCCAACGGCACTTTGTCCTTGTTCAGAAAGTGGTGCTATGGGTCCAGCGAAGGGCGAGGGGGAGGAAGGGGAGGAGGGAGGCATTGGCGAGGAAGGTGGAAAAGCGGGCAGGCGTGCTGCAGGCCTGGGGCAGGATGATAGGGATGAGGGGAAAATACTTGAGGTTTCACACCGCAGTGGTGCAGCTGCAGTGCGGCTTCAGGAGGAGACAGGCTAAAAACGTGCTGAGGGAGCTGAGGAAGGTACGACGGGAGGGAGTGAGGGAGGGAGGGAGGGAGGGAGGTAGGGAGGTTGCACAGGCATGCTCTCCCGTTTCGCTGTGTGAAGCTCTGGACTTAGCATTCACTCGCATCGCTGCCTTTTCCCCTGTTTCCCCTCCCTCCCTCCCTCCCTCCCTTGACCACAGGAGGCCAGGGACGTGGGTCGTCTCCAGCAGAGCAACGAGCGGATGAAGGAGGAAGTGGCGGAGCTCCGGAAGCAGCTGCAGCGGAAGGCCGAGCTACAGAGGGAGGCACAGGAAGCGAAGGAGCAAGCGGCCAGAGAGGTTGCGAGGGAGGCAGCGAGGGAAGACGAGTTGCGGGCGTGGCAAGAAAGGGCGAAAGGCTGGGAGAAGAAGTATGAGGAGGAGAAGGGATTGAGGTATGTGTGGAAAGGAGGGAGAAGAGGAGGAACGGAAGGAGGGAGGAGAAGAGGGGAAGAAGAAGTACACTACCATACACCATTACGACATGGTGCGAAACTCACCCCTCGCTCCCTCCCTCCTTCCCCCCTCCCTCCCCTATCCCCCTCAGAGTGGCAGCGGAGAAGACGCTGGAGGCTTCCTCAGCCCAGGTCACGGCCCATGCCCGGAAGCTTAAGGAAGAAAAGGCGGCAGCCAAAGCCGAGGCTAAGGAGACTGCTGCTGCCCTGCTCCTCTCCAAACAAGAATTAAGCAACGAAGGCAAGCGTCGCCGCTGCCTCGAAGAGCAGTTGGCTTCCCTGCAACTGGATCACAACCATCCTCCCTCCTCCTCCCATCACGTGCCGCATCGCCCCTTCTCCTCCTCCTTCTCCTCCTCCGCCTTGACGCACGGTACAGCTGCCCGCTCTTCCTCCCCACCCCTGGAACACAGCCACGGCAGGAGTGATGCCATCTCCCCTCCCGTCGCCGTTGCCTCAGCCGACTCCCTCTACTCCACCCTACAGCGCGCCCAGTCATTCAACGGTCCAAGCACAGGTGTCAGGCATCGCCGGTCTTTCTCGGCTGGGGGAGGAGGAGGAGGAGGAGGAGGAGGGGGAGGTCATCTGTCCTCCCATCGCTTGGTGGAGGCGCTGGCTGCGCAGCATCAGAGGGAGGGAGGGAGGGAGGGAGTGAAAGAGGGAGGGAGGAAGGGCTCTATTGGGGAATCAGAGGTAGAAAGGGAGGAGAGCGGTACCTCATCTTCCTCTTTTCATTCAGTGGGAGGGGAGGGAGAGAAAATCGAGGCCGTGGGGGAAGAAAGGGATGAGGCGGGAGCCACATTTGTGAATATAGTGAGGGAGGAAGGAGAGAGGGAGGAAGAGGAAGGGATAGCTGCCTTGCCTCGTCCAGGTAGCCTGTCGAGACGCGGTCCCACAAATATTGGCCGTGCCCAATCGCAGCATTTGCGTCGCGCTGGCTCTTCCCTCTCATCTTCCCTCACCTCCACGATGCTGCCCGTGCCGGACACCGTCGGGAGGGAGGGAGGGAGGGAGGGAGGGATGGTGGAAAATGACCTGGACGGATCCGTGGATTTGGCGGACGAGGACCAGCCGTTGCTGAATGGAAGCGACCGCCTGCAGCGCCGACGAGAGGAGGTGGATAAATTATTCAACCGTTGTCGGCGTTACCGGCCGTTTCTGCAAGAGGGCGTGATGGTGGAGGTCATGGAGATCGTCCTCCCTCCCTCCCTCCCTCCCTCCTCCTCCTCCTCTTCCTCTCTCCACCAACTTCACCCTCCCTCGTTTACCTGCTCTTTCTCCCCTGCCAAAATACGTCTGGAGGGGGTTCATTCTTCTTCCTCCTTGCCCTCGCCTGCCTCCGCCACCCCCCAATTCCTCCGTCCCTCCCTCCCTCAAGGTGGGCACCAGGACCTGCTCAAGGCCCGCCTGGTGTGGGAAGAAATCCGAAGTCATTCGCATCACCCGAAACGAGGCGGCTTCTTCTCAACCCTTGGGTGGGGGAAGGGTGGAGGGAGCAGCAGCAGCAGTGGCGGCAGCAGTACTTTGGCTTCCTCCTCCTCCTCCTCTCCTCCCCTTCCTGATGCTATCTACATGACGGAGTTGTACGGCATCATCCGCGGCCTCCGACGGGTCCGTCCCCGGGCTGTTCTTTTTGCCGCAGCAGGGGGAGGGAGAGGGATGGAGGGAGGGACGGATCATTCGCGGCTGCTGACACTGACGACGTTGCAGCTCCCGCAGAAGCCTCGAAGGGCAGTGGTGGTGAGATTTGGTTGCCGGGAGGAGCGGAACCGGTTCTTGGATTCCCTTCGAAAATGCGTGGCGGAGTTGTTACAGGTAGAGCTTCCCCCATCCTCGTCCGTGGATGGAGAGGAGGGGGAGGAGGAAGGAGAGGGGAGAGCGGAGGAGGAAGGGAGGGAAGGCGAAGGCATGTCGGCGGCGTTGGCGTTGTTGAGAGAGCGGGCGGTGGCCTTGCCCTCCGGCGCGAATGAGGGAGGGAAGGAGGACGAGACGGGTGAAGAAAGAAGGGAAAAGGGAGGATCGATGTATGTGCCCTTGACCGAGGCAGCGACGCTGTTGGTGGCGGAGAGAAAAGAGACCCGGAGGATCTTCTCCTTGTTGCTGGATACGGAGATGGACACAAGCGCATTGGAGGACGAGAACGCGATGATGCGGAGGGATGTGACGCGGCTCCAGACGGCTTTAGCGGAGAGGGAAGATGCGCTGGCCAAGGCTTTGGCAAATGTACACGACAATTTGAAAGGTAGGGAGGAGGGAGTGGGAGGTTGAGAAAGAAAGCAAGGAGGGGGGTGGGGAAATTATTTTTTTGCGATGAAAGCGGATATGAGCATGATCTTAATCTTGTGGGGGTTGACAGTACGGTAGATTTAAGTTTGACTCACCATTCCTTTCTCCCTCCCTGCTTGCTTTCCCGTGTCTAGAACGATTCGCCCTCGCCCGGAAGGTGGATAGCCTGGAGATGGACAATGCGGATCTGAGACAGATTATGGAGAAGACCGATATGGCTCAGGCCGCTCAACACCAGGAGGAGCAGCGCCACGGGCAGCTGCAACTGGAGATGCAGGTAGATTTTGATGTGTTCATCTCCTCCTCCCTCCCCCCTCTCTCTCTCTTCCACCCTTCATTCTTGCTTCTCGTTCCTCTCATCATACTAACTACCCTCCCTCCTTCGCTCCCTCCGCTCCTCCCTCCTTCCCTCCCTCTAGGTACAGGCCAACATGGACCTCGTTGAGAAGATGGTAGATGTCCAGAAGGAAAATCACGAGCTGAAGGAAAAGCTTCAACGCCTCTCTGAAATGATGCATGCGCGTGAAGACGAGATTGCGCGTGTCCTTCACAATCGAGCCTCCTCCCCTTCCTCTCCCAATGGTTCCGACTACCCTTCCTTGTCCTCCCTACCTCCCATGCCGTCCTCCAGCCCCCCCCCGCCACCGGTGGTGGCGTCACCGGAGAAGAAAAAGAAGACAGACAGGGGAAATCTGATCAAGTGAAGAGCTGAAAGGGAACAAGATTAAAAAAATATATGAGGAATGGATGGAGAAAGGAAAAGCGAGATGAAGAGAAGTGACGTTTTTGCAGGGGGAGAGTGAATGGAAAAGTAGGATGCAAGTTCTAGAGTGGATGGAGAAAGGAGGAAAAGGCAGAAATGTGGCCAGGTTTCAATAAGAGGAGGTCGAGGAATAGAGACAGGATTGACAAAGCGGACGGCATGCGGATGCGTGTTGTATATATAGGTGAAATTACCAAGGTAAGGAAGGGCTCCTCGAGCCAATCACACTCCAAAGGAGGGAGAGAGTGAGACAGAGGGCATTTGATGATATAACATTGAGCTTGTTGTTGTATAAACAGGAATGGAGAAAAGTATAGTAAACACCTGAAGCTTTCAGTGCCCTTTTCGGGCGCAGGGGGCCAGAGATAGACGAATTATTAATCATGTGTGATGGTAGGCTTTTCAAGTGCATGTGTGTGAGATGGGAGGAGAGGAGGAGAGGAGGAGAAGGAGGAGGAGTAGAAGAAGGTGAAGGGGAAGGAGGAAAACGAAAAGTTGCTGTCGAGTCAAATGCGGCAGGGGGGAGAAGAGGGGGAAAAGTACATTCATGCACAACCTCGCCCCCGATTTCAATAAAGGAAGACCTGCACAGAGACGAGAAGACAATCATGGACACGAAAAGGCATGGACCTACAATTTTCGAGAAAATTTACTTTCGGAGAAAGTTTACTTTCGTACTTAAACAAACGCGTTCTCTCCACCAATAATGTGAGCTGTGAGGCAATGCCGTTGGATCCCTTGTGAGCACTGCACTACGCATCGTGAAGCTTTACTGTTTAGACTTGAGGTGCTCCACACTTTCCCCTGAGGAGCCCTCAAACAACACATGTACTGACTTGAGATGTCTTTTGTTTGTGTAATGGTCATTTTTTTCTTTACTCTTCCCTTCCTTGTTCTTCCCTCATACTGCCCTTGTGCGCGTTTCAATCTCTTTCATCTCTGTGCTCACTCATCTTGGTTCTCTCTACTATTTACACACACGCATTTCCCCGTCCTTCATTTGTATCCTCTCCACTAGCGCTCTATTCTGGCATGCATCATCCTATCCTTTTCTTCCTTCTCTCTCGATCCCTTCTCCCACTTCCCTAAGACGGACCAGCAGCCAGACGTGTGACAAAGACTCAAGGAAAAAGTCGTGCACCACCATACACGCGTAACTTACTAACTTGTTTTTTCAAAATACCTTGGAACTGGGCTCTCTTAATCAACCTAGAAGAGACCCGGAGGCCTTCTGACGCCGCCATCGCCCGTACTTGAGGTGATTCTATTGGCGTGGAGAAATCAGCTTCTTTTCTCTCTTCTCTCTTCTCATATTCCACTGTTCCTTCCTACATTCTCCCACACACCTAGAAACTACCCACTCTCAATATAGTCCTTCATAATTTTCTTCCTTCTTCCCTCCCTCTTTCCTTCCTTAATTAATATGCGATCGACACCTGCGCCTCATCGCCCGCGTCCTCCTCCTCCCCCTCCTCGGCCATTTGCAACAGAACCCTCTTGTAGTCTGTGGGCATTACTTTGACGAACTGATTCACGGCGGCAGGCCAGGAGGCTAAAACCTTCTTGCCGACCTCGGAGCCCGTCATTGCCACGTGCTCCTCGATGTACGACTTGAGGAGGTCCGCCTGGGAGGGAGGGAGGGAGGGAGGGAGGGAGGGAGGATGGGAGGGGTTATGAGAACATATACTCGGGTGATACCATCGGTGTGGTCGTCTTCTCGTCGTTCATTCGTTCTTCCAATCACTCCCTCCCTCCCTCCCTCCTTCCCTCCCACCCTCCCTCCGTCCCTTCCTCACCTCCTCTTCCGTGTCAACCGTCTCCAGGGCCACCAGGCCCTTATTGCAGCGGTCCGGGAAGGCTTGTTCAGGATCCAAAATATAAGCCACCCCCCCGCTCATGCCCGCCGCGAAATTACGGCCAGTCTCGCCCAAGACCACGACCCGCCCACCTGAGGAAGGGAAGGAGGGAGGGAGGGAGGGAGGGAGAGGGCGGGTTAGATACCAACGAGCGGCCATGGGAAGGCGAGGGGGGGGCCAGAGAGGCCTTTCGGGTGTTTGGTTTCGAGAGAGAGGGAGGAGCAGAGAGGGAGGGAGGGAGGGAGGGAGGGACGTACCGGTCATGTACTCGCAGCCGTGGTCACCCACACCTTCAACCACAGCCAGGGCCCCGGAATTACGGACACAGAAGCGCTCGCCTGCCTTGCCCCGGAAGAAAGCCTGAAGGGAGGGAGGGAGGGAGGGAGGGAGGGAGGGAGGGAGGGAGGGAGGGAGGGAGGGAAGCGTGTGGTGAGAGAATAAACAAACGCGGCGCCGTGAGGAGAGAAAGAAAAGAAGGAGGTGGAGTGGACAAGCACGGACGGAAACAGAGAAATCATATGTCAAGAAGGACTTGCAGGTGGAATTGAATAAAAAGAAGGAACCGAAAGGAGGGAGGGAAGGAGTGAGGGTTGGCCCACCACCATTAAGAGGGACGTACCTTCCCGCGGGTGGCGCCGTACAAGCATACGTTGCCCACCACCACGTTCTCCTCCGGCACAAAACCCTGGGCGATGACGTCCGTTGAGGGATAAACGGCGATCTTGCCCCCGCTCAGGCCCTTGCCCACATAGTCGTTGGAGTCCCCCACCACCTGGACAGAGAGGGAGGGAGGGAGGGAGGGAGGGTGAGGAATCCATGTCGTGCTCCCACGAATGGAGGGGAAGGGGATGGGCGAGAGGGAAACGCACGAAAAGGCGAAAGTAATGTTTTGCCACACGTCTTAAACCCAGAAGACAGGGAGGGAGGGAGGGAGGGAGGGAGGGAGGAGCACATACCTCGATCGTGACGCCGGCGGCCAAGGCAAAGCCCAAAGACTGACCCCCGTGGCCTCGAAGGGTGATGTGGATCGTATCATCTACAGGAGGGGGAGGAAGGAAGGGAGCAAGAGTCGGAGAACGCATGAGTTTGGACCTGAATCCAAAACAGAGGGAACCAGGAGGCGGGGAGGGAGGGAGGGAGGGAGGAAAGAAGCGTACCCGGAAGACCGTCCTTCCCGTAGCGCTTGCTGATGTGGTAGGAGAGCATGGTGCCGACGGTGCGGTTGAGGTTGGACACGGGAAGATCGATCTTGACCCGGCTCTGACCGTCGAGGGCGGGTTGGGCTTGTTTGATCAGTTCCTGAGGGAGGGAGGGAGGGAGGGAGGGAGGAAAGGGTGAGTGTGTGGTGGGAGGGGGAAGAGGGACGGTCTGGCAGCAAAGGGCTCCTTGCAGAGAAGGAGGGAGGGAGGGAGGGAGGGGAAGGAGGGAGGGAGGACGTGCATTGTCGAGGGCCTCCCCCAGAAGATGGTCCTGATCCATGTGCTTGATAATCCCGGCCTTCTCATTCAAGGCCGAGGCGGGAATGAGGAGTGGCTTCAGGTCCACGCCCTGCGACTTGTAGTGCAGGACTGGAGGGAGGGAGGGAGGGAGGGAGGGAGGGAGGGTGAGGAGGAGGATTTTCGGGCGATTCGAGCGATTGGAGAGGGAGGGAGGGAGGGAGGGAGGGAGGGAGGGAGGACGTACCGTCGGTGTTGGTCTCGAGGTGCTGAACCTGCCCGACCATGTCGTCGAAATTACGGTATCCCAACTGTGCCATATACTCGCGGATCTGAGGGAGGAAGGGAGGGAGGGTGGGTGGGTGAGGTGGATGTGTGTTGGGAGGGAGGGAGGGATGGATGGAGGGAGTAAAGAAGGGAGGCGTACCTCTTCGGCCATCATGAAGAAGAAATTGACGACGTGCTCGGGTTGGCCGGAAAATTTCTTCCGAAGGAGAGGATCCTGTGGGAGGGAGGGAGGGAGGGAGGGAGGGAGGGAGGGAGGGAGGGAGGGAGGGAGGGACGTCAATTGAAAGGTGTCAATGCCCGAAATCAAGAAGCAAGAAAGGAAGGAGGGGGGAAAAAGGGGAGGCAAGAAGGGAAAGAGGGACGGCAGACGTGCTTACCTGCGTTGCCACCCCGACGGGACATGTGTTGAGGTGACACTTGCGCATCATGATGCAGCCCATGGCGATTAACGGCCCGGTAGAAAAACCGAATTCTTCGGCACCGAGGAGGGCGGCAACGACGACGTCCCGG